>JAPYYT010000039.1:0-137500 GCA_030522565.1 Ceratosolen corneri | reverse complement strand
AAAGGAGTACTTTATCATATAATTTAGAGTTATTATAAATTACACGCAGAACAGGATAATAACGGGACATATTTAAGTTTCATTAACAATAAAATATTTCGAATATAACTTAATATAATTCATTATTTCGTATAGAAAATATAATAGTATAAAAAAATTTCTTGGTATTCTAAACTATTGTCGAATAAACATTATTAAGTATATGAAAAACTGAAATTCATGATAAAATAGTACTTACTTAAGCTCGGCGCTGACCAAACTCTGGAAGAAATTGTTAGTTTAAGTGCATATAAAAGATTTAAAATAAATATGAAAAAGATGAGCCAGTTGAATAAATTAGCGGAAATAACTAAAATTAACGCACTGAAGGCTGAAAACCTTAAATTCCGAGGCGTCTGATCTTTGTCCTAGTTTTTTCGGGATTGTAATTGCAAGATCTCAGTAGGTCATATATCGGTATAATTTAATAACTATGTGGAGAAAAGAGAATAAACAAATGAAGGTGTTCAACCGTTACGCACGAATTCTATACGTCTGAGAATGCGTTCATGCATCGCAACACGTATTAACTGTGCATATAAAGTAGTAGTAGTGACTTACTTGTGTTGGGGCTCGCGGGTTTTGCCTAAAAATTATAATATTTGAAAAAAGTTATTAAGTACTTTCATAAAACATGAATTACTTCGTGCCTTCTACTGTATTCGTCTCTTCTACGAGAATCTTTTTACAGCGACGTAAGATTTGCTTTGACGTTTGTTAAATTTCTGCGTTCGGATGACTTGAACTTTTAAAATATCATCGAATTAGGGTAGCAGATTTTAAAACTGCTGACGATTACTAATATACTTTACAAGTAACTTCAGTTTTAAATTAAAATTAGATAGTGAACTTGCCTTCACTCAATTTTTTTATTTTAATAACTTTTTCTTTTTAATATTACTCCTTTTCATCGTAATTTTCAGGAAGCCTTATTTTTCATATAACATTATTTTTAAATATGCAAATAACGTAAACTGGAAAGTTATAGCCTAAATTTATGAAAATTTCTTTAGTTACAAAGTCATTAACAAAAATTAGAATAATATTCAAACTTATTACCACATGGTACAAACCTCAAATTATAGTAGACTCAATAAATTTATTAGACTGCACAATAAATGATTTATTGTAAATTTAATTATTAATAGATAATTGACTTTCAACTAAAAATTTGTGCTCTGTAAAGCGTTAAAAAAAAGTAATGTAAGAAAAAATTCGTTTACAAAATTCAATTTTTAATATTTATACATTATTTTATTATTTTAACTTTACCTGTTACCATTACATAGAAAAGAGGACCTAAAAAATTGCAGACGAAAGCAGTTCTTACGATTGGCCTTGAATTCAAGGTTATCAAGAAATGATTAATTGCTTGCGCATCGTGCAATCATTTCTTGAAGAATACTTCGTCATTATTTTTTGACTATTCTTTTTTGAGAGATGCAAAACATAGAATGTATGTGTTATAAACAAAGATATTAATTAATCATTGATTTTTTATTAAATAAAAAAAATTATTGTTTCTTTTTCTATTTCGGATTATTAAAAATTGCTTACTGATCGAAAAAAATCAAATCCAATTTTAATTCAATCATAGGAATGATAAAACATAACTCATTCAAAGTTTTAAAACAGTTATAGTCCTTAACCTTATCAAACATTATAATAACTGTTTATTTATTACTATAGTAATAAATAAAAGTTACAACTTTCATTAATTTATACATGGTTTATAAAAGTGAATGAGTGATTTAAAGTAAAAAGTTTTAAAATACTTTTCATATACTTAATGATATATTTTATTGAATTAAATTTTTAAATCTTTTATAATAAAAATAAAATTAATATTTTACACAATTTGTTATATCAATATCATATATTTTAATTTATATCAAACTCGTATTAATAAAAAATGTTACATATTAAAGACGAATTTCAGAAAATAATATAAAAATATTCAAAGCATGTAATATTTTAAGCAAAATATTTTTTTTATTATAAAGTTGTACAAATTAATATAGAAAGCTTAAGTATCAAATATTTTCAATAGTTGTTTAATTTGAAGTAGTTAAATACAAATTTGCGTATATACTTGTGAAAAATTGTGCATGGCAATTATTAATGTTAATAGAAAATGAAATGTTATAAAATTCAGTCTATATTAAAAGAATTATTATTTCTTTCAAAAAAATCATTTTTAATCGTTATGATGTTGTACATTCATAAATAAAGTCCAATCTATCATTATTATATTATCTGTACTATTATTTGAAGAGGATGATAATCTCCAAACCTAATTGATCATTTAATGAGTGTATCTGGAAAATAGAAAGGAAAAACTTTATTGTTATAAAAATGAAAGGCATGAGGAATAACAAAGACAATGAGTTTCATACATGCGCACATGTGCACATACGTAGGTTGGGTGAAAGATAATAATAAGAGAGTGGAAACGGAAGAGAGAGAGAGAGAGAGAGAGAGAGAGAGAGAGAGAGAGAGAGAGAGAGAGAGAGAGAGAAAGAGAAAGAGATACTAGTGCACACTAATGTTTTGTAGAAAATGTTTATTTTTTTAATTCTGTGGGGTAATCACGTTGTTGATCGACTTGATATTCTTTCGTGGTGCATTCATTGTTTCTTAGTGATTTTCTGAATTGCACAGAGAGAGACTCACCCTGCGCCAACAAAATATAGGCTCGCTAATGTCTCTTCGTGACGTAAATAAATTAATGGCCTCTTCTGCTTACCCTCGTTGGTCCCCACCCGCTGCAGTTATCCACGATGTAGACATAATGACGGCGTTATTAGGATTATGGAGGGTTCTTGCAGAATCTCGGGAATGGATGAACGTTAGAGAAAGAAGAGAAAGAAGCCGATCATGTATATCTCTCGTACAACTTCGCGGCGCAGTTCGCTTGCAAATCACATTTATGAATTCACGCAAAATTATATGGGCTGCCCGAAGTCATCGTACGAGCTCCATTGATATTCATTCGCATGTGCATGCAAACGTGTTTTTTAGATAGGCTATCGTAGATTGGAGTCATTACTCAGTATAGTGAATATGTAACAACATCAGTCTTTTCTCATTTAAAATTAAATTTCGATATATCATTTCGATTACATATTTTTATTACGAGCTTTTATTTTTTATTATAAAATTAAAAATTTTCAGTTTATATTTACTTAACATATTTAAATAAATAAAACTGTTGAATATAATCGAATTCATCAATTTTTAAAAATTTATTTTCTCTGATAAATATTTTTCATCTATTAACTAGAACCTAATAATAACAATTATCGATTATGATCATTTTATGATGGATTTGATAATTTGCCTAATCAATATTATTAAAACGATTTGATCTAATATAATCTTATCTTGAAATATTTATTTAAATTATACTTTTCAAAATTTATTTTGCTTTTATTTTAAGTATTAAAAAATTTTCATTCTGCCAAATTTTAATATTTTTTTCATATCCGTTGTTATTATATTATATTTTAAACTTATATTTTAAATAAAATTATAAATATTTCAAAAGGAACTAAAAATACTTAAAATTAATTTAAATATTACTTTATAAATTTATAATTAATACGGTTTCTAATCTTTTATATTTATTATATGTATAATATACATTTATAAAATATATATGTAGCAAAATATAAAGGTTAGACAAATAAATGGAATATAATTTTAATTCTAACAGTATTTGATTCAAAAATTGGAATGTTATAACATATATATATGTATTGAAGTTAACATATTTTTTAATTACATAACTCTTTAATTTAACTTACCTTGGCTCAATTTACTCTGGTTAGGTATATTTATTAAAAAATAGTTTAGTAAAGTCTTGAATTATTTAATTGTCTTTAAAGTTTGCATATTACTAATACCTATAATCCTGATATAGGTAAATACTACACCAATTATGTAAGCTAGAGTTTGTAATTATGCCCTAAAGTATACAATAAAAGTTTTTAGCTTATAATAAAAATATACAAATAAAATAGTTGTTCAAGATAAGATTTAACTTATTTTTTTATTAATATGCTTGGATATTATTTGCTTTATTGCAACTGCAGAATATTATTTAAAATTGTAGTCTTATAAAACACAAGTAGTGTAAAAGTATTTGAAATGTTGAATATAGAGAATTTTAATATTTGTAAATATTAAAATTTCATCAGTTTAGCATAAAGTTTTGAAATATACTTGTCTATTATTAATTCCTTTAGAAGCTAAGTAAATTATGAATATAATTTTATTTTTAATAAAATAAAATGAAGCACACTTATATATATTAACGTTCTATTTAAATAATAAATTATTAATTAATTTCTTAATGTTTTTACTATATAGATTTTAGAAAATTATTCTCAAAATGCTGTAATGAAATCTTTAATTCAAATAGAAAGAAGGTATAAGTAAAAATCTTAAATAAAGTGCTTATATTTTTATTAATATCAATTTTTTATTTGATGATATATATAATTGAAATTTTATAATATTAACAATTTTAAGTTTCCATTTTTGAAGGAATAATGATGCTTCTTTTATTGATGATTAGGGAGAAGTAAAATAATGTTAATATGTGAAACAACTTGGGTTAACTTGGGTCGAGAACTGTAGGTAATATTCATATCATTTTTTAAGTAATTTCTCGTAACTTATTCTCTTATCTACATAATATATATAATTGTGTATATAATAGTGAGTATAATAAATACATTAAGATTTTTTAGACTTTTTGATACTTGTCAAGAAATAAATATCTTAATTCCAAAATAATAATAATAGTGTTGGTTGGTTCAATAATTAATAAGTACTTTGGATATGAAAAAAATGCACAGATTAAAAACATAAGTGACTGCTTAAGGCTATTAACGCTAAGCAAAGTAAAATCTTAGTTTACTTTGCGGAATAAAACGGATACCAAATGTATTAATCATAGTAACCGGTATTGCAATGAGGAGTCACTTTTGACGTACAAGAAAAATGAAGTATCCGAAAAATTACTGTAATAATACTAAGAGAAATAAAAAGCAAATTATAATAGGAATTTCTATTGTGTATACGAACTCATTGATTTCAACCAGAAGAAATTGCAAGAGATTAGCATACCCTATCATATCAGAGTTATTGCTACACGTATTGTGGGTGAAATATAAAAGAATTAAGTACCGAGCAGAACTGTATTTTTTGTCCTCGCAATTTTTGAAACGGAAGAAAAGAACGCTACCGCTATCATGCTCTAAAACGAAAGAAAAAGTAGGAGTTCCAGGATGAGCTCGAGGGCGGATAGTAAAAGTGAAAGACTAGATATTTTGAAAAAACGAAGAATAGTTAAAGAGAGATAAAGAGAAGCAAATGAACGACTAAGACAAAGAAAAGTAAAAAGCGTGAAAGAAGGACGGATAATGATAAAGTCACGAATGAAAGAACGTGTTGGACAGGAATGGAAAAAGAGATGGAAAAGGAAGGAGAAAGGGAAATAGAAACTGAGAGAAGACGAGTAACGCAGATATAATAACGATGGTCGGCGCCTCTTCGATCATTCTTCAGTCTAGCACAACGATCGTATTTTTTATCGAATGAGAAGACGTTAAAATTGCTATAATGGTTGTCAAGAAGAAATAAGGAGAGAAAGAGAGCAATAAGCGAATAGATCGACTAGGATCCCTATGAATATAGAAGAATGATGCTTTGGAATAAGGTATTGTTTACAGGTGTTGAATATTCTTCTGACATTTCGGATCTAGGATATATGAGTGATCTCTTTCAACGACAATGACACCACTTTTTTACAGCGCGGTGAATAAAGAAAGGACAATTAATCAAAAATTGAAAATAACTTTGCTATTAGATAACAATTATCTTTAATTATGGTTCAGATTTTTCTACATTTGGCATACACTTTTATTATTAATCATTTATTTTAATTTTTAGATTAAGGATACTATGAAAGATATTTATAAGTCCGATATTGTTAAGTATTGGACGGAATAAATAGTTAATTCCATAATATAGGATTATACTTTGATAGATGATGTTATTTAGTATATACTGTAATTATAAAAAATTTACTTTATAAATTCTTTTATTACGAGTATTTTTTTGTTTTTTTTTATTATTTTATAAACATTTTCTATTGTTAAAACCCAAATTTACAATTTGTAAAACTTTCGATGAAAATATTCAACAACTTTTGAAAATATTGAATAATAATTATTTACTAAAATTCGCTAGAAAATCCAAATATTGAAAATCTTCTAAAGTCTTCTTGAAAAGATTGTATAAATTTAATTCATTTTCATTATTTAAATAATAACAGAATTGCATATAAAGCATGAATTTTATTTTATCCATTACGTATTGTTATTCAAACATATTTGTAAATAGTAAATAATTGGAATTCGTGTGTTAGTCAAATTTTATATTTTTATTACTTTTTTTTAATTGAGGACAATTATATATTTCTTGCAACATTACTATTCATTTAAATCACATTTAGGCCTTTATCTTTATCATTATAATATTTATTTAAATTTAGAGCACTTAATAATACAATTAAAAATTAAAAAAAATTCAACAATAATTTTATTGAAAAAAATTAATTAACATGAACATTCATTTTTCAATTTTATTTTATCGATAATTTAATAATATAAATACTTCAATTAAAATAATAATAAATTACACACAGAGTATTGCATATAAATGCAAACAATCTTTATTTGATCTAGAAAAAGTTTTTTGAACAAAATTTAAATCTTTTAAAATAAAACTTATTTAACGAATTTCAATAATTATGTAAAGATTAACTATTAAATAAAATCGGTCTTATATAAGATTTAATATAAAATAAATATTCCAGAATTTTATACTATTAAAAATTTAAATAGAAACATTTTTAATGTGACTGTAGTAATGTGTAAAATACATAGATTGGATCAAAGTTAATTTTTCACGAATACAAGGTTTTCGATTTTTTAAATAATCGTTTGGTATTTTATATCAGATATACTTCCCGTATAGCTACAGCTATTTATCTCTGCCGTATAATATAATTAACTTTCATTTTTTCACACAGAAGAGGTGGCAAAAACCTTTCTATACTTTGAATCAATTCCAAGAATAGACAAGCGGTTCTTCTACGTGATACTTTTCACGTCTTTGCGCTGTTTTTCATTTTATGAATTTGAACTCAATTTCCATCGTGTTCAGCTTCTTTCCTTGAATATTTAGACAATTTTATTTACGCAATCTTAATTTGTCGTCGTTAATAACAATATTATCGACACATGAATAACCAACTGCTTAAAATTAAGTTTTTTGCACACTTTATCTTTTAAATTTTAGATACGTAAGAAGATAAATACCATATTTTTTGTTCTAAATATTAGGGAAATGAATCTATTATAGAATTATACCATGAATGTTTAGGTAAATGCGCCTTTATATATATTTTTAAATGCTATTTTTTAATTATTAATGGTATTATTAATAATGGTTTTAACTAATAAAATTTTTTTAAAAATTAGATACGTAATTTTAAGTATTATATTGCTAATTAAGTAGTTATATAATTATTGAGACAATTTTGAAAGTAAAAAGCAATTGCGATTTAAAAAAAAATATATATATCTTAATTATGTAATTTTAAAAGTAAATTTTTATATGAATTTTTTATTTATTAAAAATGAATTAATTTAATATTTTAATTAAAATTTTTTTATTAATGCATATAATAAATATTTTAGCAATATTGCCAAATAATTAATATTTGTTTCAAAATAATTTATTTTTTTCTTATTTTAAAAAATATTTATGATTGTACACAATGAATGTGTATACAATTCAAATATTTTTTGCTTGTGACAAAATATATTATTAATTAAAATTATTTTAATCAATTGCGTATATTTTACTTTAGTTTTGCTAATATTTTTTGATAATTTTAAGGTTGTATAAATAGTATATTTCATATGGATGGAAATTGATGATTAATAGACAAAAATTAGATATGAAATTTGCAAAAGCCTTTTTTTATACATTTTTTTAATAACAACATTTTAATTAATTCAAAAAGATTTTTGTAAAAATATATAGATTGATTATTATGTACAACAATTTTCAGAAAAAATAAGTTTATGATTTCGCATAAAAAGCAGCTCTTTATAATTTAATAATGCAAATTAATTTATTATAAAAGAATTTTGATATATAATGTAATCATCTACGCATGGAATTTCATTGAAATTAAATTTAAATAATTAAATTAAATTAATACAATAGCAAGTCTTTCAATAAAGAATTTAGAAAATTTTATTAAAGAAATATTCAGTAATATAAAATTTAAGGCTATCCGCGATTATCAAAATTTTTATAAAATGATAAAATAAAATAATTGTTTAGTTGATATATAAAATGTTTAAAAGCAAAACAAAAATTTAAGTTTTAATAGAAAAATTGTTACTATTTATTACGCATGGACTAAAATTTATAGTGCAATTAATTAAAATTAATAGTGCGAAGCAGTTGTTCAAGTCTCACCATACCATTGATAATTTTTGGTTCACCGTAAAAATAACAAAAATATAAGTACAAATTATAAAGAATATTGATCTTTAATATAGAAAAATGGAGTTTTTGATAAAATTACGTTTTATTTAGATAAATGTTACGTTATGCCAAAAATGTTAATTCAGACCTCCTGCAACTCTTAATCTGAAACATCTTAATATGCAGAGGTGAGTTTAGTGATGGGTACAAAAAAAAAGAAAGGAGGATGAAAGAAACAAAAAGTAACGCAACCGACACTCGCAGAAAAGTCATCCATCGCTCGGTAGTGGGTCAACGGACGTGGAGTTGGTTCATATTCACCTGCAGTGGCAATAAAATTCTTTGCTACCTGCCGGGTTGGTAGCACGTCTTCGTCGCTGGCTTCCTCGAGTTTAATCGGCCTGATGCAAGAAGACAAGAAGAGAGCATGGCTGGTAACCTACTACCTGAGCAACTGATCGCTGAACGCGTCTAGAAAGGCAAAAGGTGTTGCGAACCCACATGGGGCCACAACTACAAAGGCCACGCACGCGTGCCCAGAACACCCCCTCTCTTTTCTCTTTCATCTCTCATTCTTTCCTTTCTTTCTTCCTTACTTCCATTCTTTCTTTCTTCTTTCCAATCTTCTTTCTTACCATCCTCTTTAATATCCCACCACAGATGGATCTATGCAACAAGGAAAAAATAGAACAGTAAGAGGACAGTAGATCCACCTTTTAATTCTTGTTATTATAGTAATATGAGTACTATTTGCCACCGGTTGATAATGGTCATTATAATCGTTTAAAATAAAATAATAAAAATAAAATTAATTTAAAATAAAATGTGAAATAATGAAAAATCAGATAGATTCTAATCGAAAAACAAAGATATGGATATTTCTTTCATCAACTTTTTATGAAATACCATACAAAATCAGACTCGTCTTTTTTCTATTATTTAAATTATTTGTATGATTTATACATGAATTGAAATTCAGTTTCGAAGAGATTTATTTGATAATCTTTACGTAAATTCCAGTACTCATATGAACTTAATTGCAAAAATTAGAGAAAAATAAATTAAATGTAGCTGTATAAAATAAAAATTCAAATAGGTTGGAATTTATATATTTTTTATTATTATTATAATTATAAAGAATTATAAATTTTTGTTAGTTTTTAATTAATTAAATAAATGTTTTTACTTATAAGATATTTTATTATACAGCCAATATTTTATTTTAGTCAATAACTTCCATTTTCTAATAAATGTTATAAAAAATTTCGCATCATGGAGATTGTCATTGAATACAATAAAAATAAACATTATTTTAATAATACCTAGCTATTGTATCAAGTATATTGTGAAATATTAATATAAATTTTAATATATTTTTTATTAATTTCATTTATTAATAATAGGAAACTTATGTTAAGTAATTAATAATTAATTTCTATTTATAGAAGTAAAACAATAAGAAAGTATTTATAAATTTGATAAAACTGAATGAAATATTATTAAAAATAAGACAATTATAAATATTATTTGCCAAATAATATTGTTTTCGATTAATTTTGTAAGAATATATTTAATAATCTATACATTCGATATTCAACTCTTTCTATTTACTACATTTTTTTGCATTTTCTATTTTGTGACAGTAAATTTTAAATAAAATAAATATTCTTAATTAAAATTATTACTTAACTACTTAAGTAAGTTAAATTATTTTATGTCATATAAAAATATATATATATATATAAAATGATAGAATTTATATATTAACAAAACAATTAAAAATATCTGCAAAATTAAAGAATATTTGTAAATATCATTTATATGTAGCTCATTTATTTGATTTTTCGTTCATATATTTTAAGATAGATAAATAAAATATTTATTATTTCTTAATATAATGATGATTTTAAATAAATAGTTGACTAAATATTTATACAAAGCTATATGAATTTTAATTTATAATATTACAATAAGATTTCTGTAAATTAATGTAGAAAACTATGTAGCAATATTTATCTGCGTTATATTGTTAATCTGAATAATAATTACATATACATGGTATGATCTAGTACATCATACAATATTATAGTAAATAATTATATAATAATATGTAGAAGTAATATACAATTTAACCCTTATTCATTCTTAATGCAAAATATTTATTTTGAGACTATAAACTCAATTATACAAAACACTGGTTTTACCATTAGTATTTGTATTTTCATTTAAAATTTTATAAATTCATTTGAAAATAAACGATTTCATTGTTAAATTTAATTTTACGAAAAATTAAATTGTTATTTAAATTAAAATTCACATTGACCAATTAAATTTTTAAATTTATTTAATAAATTATTATTCCATTCATCATTAGAATCCTCGTATTTAAGTATGTGAGAATGTTGTAGTGCATTTGAATAAATTATACTCTTAATACACATCACAATACTATTACTAGTACTATTTACAAATAATATATAAGTAATTTAAATTGTTTTATCATAGCATTACAATTTAAAAATTTTGTATATGTATCGTTTTTCGAATTCAATCATGTCTATGAAAATGGAAGAACAATACTGATAAATGTGGATTATGGAACGTCGTGATATCCGTAAATATAATCTTTTGTATTTTGATGTTGTTATTATTGAATTGCTATTATTATATTAAAATTTCTACTATCATAGTATTTATATAATCTTTAATATCAATAATGCATCGTCGTATATGTCAAACAGCAGCTAATATTATAACATGCGTATAAAAGTTATGCATACTTTGAAAAAATATAAATGCAGCTAACAAAACTTTTATACTTAAATTATTATAGTAATTTTATCTATTATATTTATATATATGCAATTATATTTAAATATCTTAAATCATGTCACATCTATAATTTTGAAGATCTATATTTTCAGTAATTTAATTAAATATATTTAAAAATTGAGAATAGTTGAATGCTTATATTAGAATATATAATAATTATCTTAGAGTTTAATTTGTATGTAGCAATCTATAAATTATGTATTAATAAATATATAGTCATGTTTAATTGATATTTATCAATTGTTTTTAATAAATTCGTACAATAAATTTATATTATTTGATAGTACAGTCTTGAAACCTCATAATATTTTTATTTTTAAAATTAAAATAAAGGTATAATGTGCTTCTAAAATTTATTTTATAATGATGCCTTATTCATTTTACACCAACATTTATAATCTTACACTTATAAGAACATTAATTTTTTAACGAGACAATCAAATAATAAAAATTAATAAAAATACGTTAATGTAGTATATAAATAATTTGAATACTTATACAAATTTAATTGAAGGAATAGATATACAATGTACTTTATTCAATGCAAAAGAATTACAGATAACCTTGTATATAACCTATACATATAAGTGCTAAATTTTTATTTCAAATAATTTGTTTAATTTGGTTATTATGAAAATTATAAGTTTATAATTATTAATATTTTATTTAAATATTAATATATATAAGTGAAATATTTTCATTGCTAATGAAAAATTATTGTTTTAAATATGCGTAAGAAGAAGCATATATATATTTGATTTGAGCCATTTATTGTCAAATGTTTTTTTATATACAGAGAGCATAAGTCCATAAATTTCAACAAATTTATAATTTTTCACAAATGCAAGCGAAACACGTATTCAGAAATTAGAAGAAATCCAACGATCGTGATGCTCTGAAACACGAACTTTCAAATTTCTAGAACGTAGAACACGATTTGACTTTTCTGGTGTACAGTCTGATACTAATAAAAAGAATTTAAAATAAAAGTGACGGAGAAAGAGTACCTTGCTAAAAAATTGTGTTTTTTAAATAGTAGTGAAAAAACAGAAACAGTCTATATGAAAAAGGAGTAGATGAAGGTGAAGAATTACTGGGGATGTCCGTAGCATAAAAAGAAAGACGAAGAAGGAAAATTGTTGCGGAAGAGCTATAGGAAAGGTGATGAGAGAATCGTTTCGTAGCATGAAACTGTAATTGAGATAACGGAACTTCACAGTTCTGACTACTCAAAGTGAATAAAGCCTGCCAATACTGAGATAGGACAAAAGATATTTATAATGATCAATTCGAGATAAAGAATTTTCATCTCATTGTTCACTGATCTGGATCTAGAGAGTTTGTCTTGAACTTTCACTTTTATAAAACTTTTTATTGTAGTCCTTCTGTTTTAAATTTGATAAAGCAGAGTAACGGATCAGCATCTATCTGGTTTGTATTAAATGTCCATGCTTTACTAAGAGCTTTTGTAAATTTTATTAAATCTCCGTTATTGTATAAAAAATGTTATTTTTAAGAATTTGAAGACATTTACTTAAAATGATTTCTCAAACTTCAATTAAGTATACATTTTTTCTATTAAGTTTGCTTTTTAGTTAAAATATTTTTCAATTCATATATTTACAAGAGGTTGTTTTTTCTAATTAACATATTTTCAAAATATTATTTATTAATGAATTTTATTTTAATATAATATTATTATTATTATATTATAATAATATAATTATATTATATATATATATATATATTATATTATATAATATAATAATATAATTATATATTATATATATATTATATTATATAATATTATTATATTTTATAATATAATATTATATAATATATTAATAACTATGAAATAATAATATTAATAGAATAAATAAACTTTTTAAATTATATAAAAATAAAGAAAAAAAGAAATAAAAATATCTTTTTATAGAGCCAACAGTTAGTCATACGATCATCCAATAGTAAACATAATTAACTGATGATAATTATGAAGAAATATTTCATTGTTTTTATATCAGACAATCAACATTATTGTTTATATTTGGTACTTGAATCCTATTTATCTTTATCATTGATACTAGATTTAAACTTATTGATTTTAATGAAGTTTGCTTGTAAAAAAATACTACTGTAAAAGAATTTAAATCAGACAGTATAAAATTTATTCCTTTATAACAAATATTGTTTAGCTCCTTTTAAGCATAAAAAATATCTGGGCAATTAGGTTCGATCAGTCAATAGATATACTAATGCATATAATGCGCAACTTCGATTAAGATGGATTTCATACTTAGTAGAGTAGTAAGAAGACGTTATATAAGCAGATAAAGTAATTTAATTAGTAATTGAGTTATTTGTCGTTTGAGTAAGCATAAGTTGTATAAGATTCAGAAGAAATACCGATAAGATTTTAATAAATATTACTTATTAACTGTAGATCGCTTTCTAGCCTTATTCGAATGTCTATAGGGAAAATTATAAGGGAGAAATTCCATCTGGAAATAAAAGCAGTTACTTACTAACGCCAATAGATCAGAAAATCGTGTGCAATACTCTTAAGAGCAACACTTGGACACTAGTTGCATTTGAAAACCAGACTGGAAATCGTCTTTGCGAGTTTCCGTCATTACGCCGATTGACTAACTTGAAAGTCTGAAAACAGTCGACTTCTTTGCACTTGCAGTTCGAACAATACTATTCGTGGTCTTAATTTTTAAGAGTTCAACATAATTATTCTCTCCAATCACTATAGTGTTGGTTTTTAATAAATGTAAATTTTTATTTGTTGATAACGAAGTACTTATTTACGTATTAACTCGTCTTTTGCATCTTTTGTTTGGGTATCATAATTATATATTAATAATATTTACAGAATATTTCTATGAAAAGTAATTTTTGAAGAACAATTCTTTAGCTGTATTAGGTAAATTTTGTTTATGATAAAATTTATAGATTAATTTAAATTAAAATTAGGAAAGGAAATAAAACATTTCATTAAATTAAAATCAAGACAGTTATTTACATTCTCAAATTTTATTCATAATCATTACTCTTACAAAAGAAAATTACATTTTTAGTTATATATACTTCTAATTAAAAGTTGTAATCGTTTCAAAATGATCGAAGAAATTTATAAAATTGGAAAAATACAATTATAGAATATTTGTATGTACTTTGATAAATAGATGTCAATTAGAAATAAAGTAAAGAACAGTTTCAACTTAGTACTGATTGTCTTTTTCTTCAATATTATATATATATATATATATATATATATATATATATTAGAAATTTAAAACTTACTTAATTTACTACTACTTCATACAAGTATTACAGGCGATTAGCTAAAGAACCATATCAATCTAATCTTCATTCAGATAAAGAAATAAAGTAGTTTATACTGATAATTTAATTAAACAATATTTTAGAAAAATATATTAAATTATAATACATAAAATATTATTAAAATTGATCCATAAAAATATTGTATTTTATCATTTATTTGTTTACATTTTTATACAAATTATGATAATATATATCTAGTTAAAATAAAATTCATGATTTAAAATTATAGCATATTAATTTGAAAAATATAGATGTGAAAATATCATTTTGTAGATGTTCTTTTAAGTATATCGTTAAATATAACATTGTTTTATTAACTTATTAATGTATTCTAATTAATGTTAAAGTAAAAACATTATTTTCTATTTTATGAATGATATTTTATTAAATAAAAATAATTCTTGTAGAAGCACCTATATTTTTTTTAAAAATTATTTATCTTAATTATTCAATTATATTAATTATTTTAATAATACCAATAAATAGTTGCAAGATTCTTATGATGATGTAAAATGGTTTTAATAAATATTACTAATTAATTATAATTGAAATTATTAATCATATTCATTGATTGTAAGTAAACATATTAAAAATTTAAATTATTTACACTATTAATTTTCAAAATAATGAGATTGTTGGAGTTCTTAACAGAAAATATTTAAATAAAGACTCGATTTATTTTTAATGTATTTTTGGCTGAATTACTCTGAAAACAACTTATAATATTATATGAATAATTATTTGTATATTTATTACTTCAATATTTGTATATTTACAGATTATATATACATATTCCCATAGTATAATTATATATATAATAACATGAGCAATTAAATTTCTCTTTTTATTCATTTATAAATTAAATTTAGATCCCAATCATGATAGTTTTCTAAATTTATATAAATTTTTATTCGGAAATCCGTATAATAAACCAACCGTCACGTCGGCGCCGTGTAATGTGATCAGAAGAGTTTACGAATAATAGTGCGGTACAAAAAGTTTAAATCAAAAGAACGTACATACTTTAAAGACACAATGATTATTGCTAGAACAATTGTGAAGCAAAATACAGGTGTAAGTACAATTGCCGCCACTTGGCCCAGGCCAGTCAAAACAAGATGACTTCACGGCTTTCACGCACAGCCTGCGCTACGGACTCAGCCGCGGTGTGATCGCGGGCAGGAAAAAGGCTCGTCTATTAATATATAAAATAAAAGGGACAAAGAACTCAGTGCACCAATAACAAGTAGTGTAACGAATTGCCGATCGCGGTACCAATGGGAAAAATCAAGTGAATTAGTTTCGACGGGGTGGCGAAAAGTCGTGATGCGAACTGTGAGTAAAAAGTGAGCCACACCGTCGAATCAGTGTGATTTTAGTTGTCTTCGATTAACAATCAATCTTTAATTAAGTATCCTGGCAGAAGCCGCAACAAGGCCACGAAGATTGACATAAGCACCACCGTAAATTGTTTGAAATGATCGCACTCTCTACAGCTGAATGAGATACCATTCTGCATCAACGAAGGTAAAGATAACTACCGAGGCCTTGTCAGAAACAATTTAAAGAGGGAAGCTCCCTCTTCTGCGCATCTGCGCCTAGTTAACGAACTGCTGTATCCCGCCCATAAGCGGCTAGGTCAGGCACCATTTGGGGAGTAATCGCGCAGTACGTAAGATAAAGAACGTAGGGTCAACTTACAATTGAACCTTGCATCGTAATAGAGGTTTGTAATTCCATCTTAGTGTAAACGGGGTTAAGCCGCACGGCGGATTTTCGAATATCATTATATTTCCGTTCAAGCGTCACGGCTATTATTAATTACCACTGGCGGATCAGCCAAGACTTCTACAATCACACACACACCACAACGCACAATAATTGTACAATCCACCAATAATTATACCAACAATAGAACATTTATTATTAAATAATTAGAAAAGGTACACACACGTGTTTAACGATTGAATCAATCCTATCACCAACATCAGTCTTATTATATCCACACTCGTTAACATCAGGGAGTGCATACATTCAAGCAGGTGAAATTCCTATCAGTAGGCCGTCGGAACAGGTAAAGCTGAACCCACGAGAGCTAGGTGGAAAATACCTCGACAATATTCTTATTATTCTTAATCTATATTCTTTCAAATAATAAACGATTTAATGTAAATAAAAATATATATGTAACACATAAAATCTATAAAATATTATTTTTAAACTCACCAAATATTGAAAAAGTTAAACATTTTTCATTTGTTTATTAAAATATACAAAAGCACTACTTAATAAAATAATGGATGCAAATTCTTATTGAATGTCATAAAAAAATGAACATCTTCAAAAATTGTTTTCATTTTACTTTTAGATTTTTTAAAGATTTTTTACCAGTGTTGTTCCGTCAGTTTTTGTTTTACTGAAATTTATTACTAACGTAATACGATACGTTGTCTATATTATGCATTAAAATACATTGCAAGACGTTTTCGCGTACCGATGAAGAAAAGAATTTTTATTCATACTTTGTATTAATATGTAAGTACGTCTTCCACAATATAATCGATATTAATTATTTAAATATTTTTTAATAATAATATTAGTTAATAATATTAAGAATAAATTATTTGTTCAAATATTTCATAATTTTAGAAAGAATTTGTTGTATAATTATTAGAAATCCTGATTTGTAATACTTACATTAAAGATATTTTTTTCCAGTAGTTTTATATTTATTTATTAGTGATTAATTAAATTTGATTAAATTTAATTAGAGTTTAAAGATCAAAAACGCATTTTTATATTTCTTAGTGTGAGTATCTGCAATTGTATAGTATACATGTATGTTTTAATAAGTTTCTTATTTGTAATATTACAAATTTGTCTATAGTACCATTTTTTATTACATATATTTGCACGTGTAAAGATCTCATACATCAAATTCTCATTCTAATAAAATAATATAATATAATACAATAAAACTTATTATAATAATTTATAATATATTGCAGGGTATTCTGGATAATACTAAACTACATTTATTTCGCCTTTAACTCGAATTTAAAAAATTTTGGCAAGCTAATTAAAAAATACAAAATTTGTAATAAATTTATAATAAATTTTGCAATTACTTTTATTTTCAAATTTTAATTTTTTGGAATAAACAACATTTTTATTTACCTTGAAAAAATTATATTATAATTTAGCTTAATCTAAAAGTAAAGCTTCGTATATTACAATTATTTTACATAAACATAAAAAAAACAACATTAAATGTCTAGCGTATTATTAATAATATTACAACAAAACTTGTGTTCATGTATCTTTTTGATATATTTATTAATTTCAAATATAAAAAAGACAAAAGATAAAAAATCTGTTATTTATGCATGATATAGTAAAAATTTCGATCAAAATATGGTACATTCAGTGAACACGGGAATTGCAAAAAGAGCGCAAGTGTACACGTTTCTTGATCTAATCAACGACAACACGTCTTGTAGACGGACAATGGATTTTTTTATGTACTCCTGCATCTCGACAGTGGTAGAAAAATCAGTACTACTATCATCATATTAGGAAAGAGCAAGAATGGTGATGGGGAGACTGGGAAGGGGCGAAGAGTTGCAGATAATATTTGCTAGTAATCACTCTTCGACTTTTTGCAGCAGAGCTAAGCGATTCATTGGGCTTCCAAGGTCGAGGCATTTTTCACGCCAAGGCCAGCATCTTCTAACTTCTTTTGCAGATTCTATACTATCTCTCCCCCCTCTTTCTCTTTCTCTCTCCTTCTCCCATATTTTTTCTTAAACCACACAGAACCGTCGAGTAATTCGATAGTCCAAATATTCGTTGAGTCGCAGTATCTAGGGAACGTATCAATGTCTTTATTAATGAACTGGCCCTCGGCTTGTCCTCGGCACTTTGGAGTGAGAAAGAGAAAAAAGAGATAAAGTGTAAAATATTGGGATATATGGTCTGTTCACACGCACTCACTTACGTCTTTTTAAGTTTAAGCTCGAGGAAATGCGGTTGAACCAGTCCGAAAATTTGAATCGATGTGAATTACTGGCTAAATTCATGTTCTGTTTTGGTTTATTTTATGTTTCACTTGTTTTATACCATTACTTATTAAAATTTCTATTAAAATAAATAAATAAATTAATATATATGTAATACTCTTTTCTCTTTTCTTTATATTTTTCTTTATATTCTTTTTTCTATCCATCTCACTTCCTCACTTTTTCAATATCATTCTTTTTTTTTGCACCAAGAGGAGATGAATAGATGGTTCTAGAAACATTCACCTCCCTCTTCTTTTACCATTCTTTTATATTTTTTTTCTTGCAATGAACTTTTTCTTATTTTATTTTCTCCCGCTCCATCTTTCGTATTTCTCCTGACTAGCTTTTATTTTATTTTTTCCTTAGTCTTTATTTTTTATTTCTACATCATCAAACGACATATTTAAATTGTTTTCATAAATTATATAAATAGATTGTTCTTACGCTTTTTATTCAATTATATTTTACAATCATATTTAACAACTGGTACAATTTTTTTAATTAATTTTAAAAATATATTCATAATACTGTATGTGTTATTCCTTACTTAATATACATGTACATTTATAAACATTGAAGTAATATATTTATAAAGTTTTTTACAGAATATTTTTTGAAAATTTTTAGTAATTTTGAAAAATGTGATAGAAATACTTTTTAATAGTTGTAAAAAAGTAAATTAAAAAAAAATTTAGGGAAAAGTTAAGGGAATGCAAATATTACTAATAATAAGTATGGAAAAAATATAACGAGTTAAGAAGTATTACATTTACATCATATAATATTTTTATTTAAGTATTTGTAAAAATAATAAAATAATAATCAATAATCGTATATTATCACATTGCTGATCTCCAATCTATATATTGTATTATTATTGTGAATATATTTGTACTATTAATAATATTTTTAATGTTCAATCTTTTTTTAATATAGATTACAAAAACACATGATATATAATTATTTGTTATGATATATAGACAAATAATTAGAGTCGATTCACAGTATTTAAGTAATTATAAATAAGAATCGGCTTTTATTTATATCTACAATAATGTGCAAAGAAAATGAATTTTGTTTTACGTTTCAAAATAAGATAATTAATTAATTTAAAGAATTGAATTTTATCATCAGATTTCTTAAGCGATGTTCTTTGTTTGACTAAGTCCATTTAATAATTAAATGTATTATAATAAATTCATTTAATAAATTTAATTTATTGTAATAAGTTTATTTAAACAATTCAAATTAGTTGCTACTGTATTCTTATTATTTACTTAGTAAAAATTATATTTATGTGTATAATACATTTTATGCTAATTATCTTATATTTAATTGTTGAATTTTATTTAATATCTTATAGTATTTATATTTGTATTTTTTAAATTAAATATTGGCCTAATTCATCAACTGAATCTAGCATGAAAAAGTAAATTAGAATCAAATATAGTATTTTATTCTAATAATGTTTTTTATTATTTATTTTAAAACTTTAATCTTTGTGACACTAACATTTTCTTACTAATGTCTCTTTCGATTTTATTGTTTAAAAGGAAACAAAAAACGAATAAAAATAATTTTTACGGATGTTATTCGGTCAAAAATTCCTGGTATACGGATAAACTTACCAAATCTATATTATTCTAATTTAAGTCTGTAAATTAAACAAAGGAATTATGGTTCTTGGGGGTGAAAAGGAAACTTGCGTTTACAAATTTCGCGCGTTTATACTGCCGTTGTATGCATACAGTGAGAATCATTGAATACAATGTAGTACGGTTCCCGCTGTTATAATCTGGTCCTTTGGTATTTTGTATTTGGTATTATATTTGTGTTCAAGGGAATTCTCTGTACTATCGTAGAATATGTTATAGTAGCTTTTCTGTAGTAGAATCTCAGCAGATATTTTTTCTATAAATTTATTTTGAATTTTTAACATTAGATTTTACGATGACATTTACCAATTTGTTGCTTTGGTAATATTTTTAGGATTTTTAGATATTTATAATATTGTATTAATATAATTTTTATCTACAATAAAATAAAAATATATAAATATAAATTTATAACTCAAGGTAATGTAAAATTTTTATATTATAATTGGAGAATGTGAGGAAAGCGTGATGACTTATTCGTTTTCATTTTAGTGGTTATAATTTGGAGAGAATATAAAAAAAATGAAAAAAAATTAAGTAATGTCTCGATATAACTTATTTATTTTATATGTGTGTGTATATATCGATATATATGTCAAAATAATTTATCAAAAAATATATTCTATTAAATATTATTTGATTAGAAGCTGATAAATGAATTATATTTTTAAATTTTACTTATGACATCTAAAGTCAATAAATAAAGGACAATTTAGTTTTTAAAACTATTATGTTTAGACTAATTTGTAATAAAAAATTATTTAATGTAAAGTATTTGAATTCAAGTTTTTTAAAATGTAAAGTTTATTGTTAAGTGAATTTAACATTCAATACAGATTTTACGCAAATAAACTTTATAGAAGTACATAGAAATCCTCATCTACAGAAAGCTTAATGTTTTTTTAAGTTAAAAAAAGCAATTTTTAATGATAGTTTTATCATCTTTTCACTATAAGTGAATAAAAACAAACGAAATTCAGAAAAATTTTATGACGACATATTTCCGTAGTATTATTTGAAAATAACAAAGATTTTCCTCTTTATAAAATATTTATATATTGGAAATACACTATATTAAATAATTTATTAATTAACAATTACAAAAATGCAATAAATTTTTAAGAATAAAGAAAATTTTTATTTTATAATAGTTTTTATATGAAGCTAATAAACTTATATTAGGAATTTAATATAAGTGTACTCTTTTATATAAATATTTTTCTTTAATTAGTTATTTGTATTTTTTTGTATAAATTTAAAAACAAATTTTTATACTAAGTATATGTTTGAAAAATTTTCGTCATAATTCTACAATCGATTTTAATTCAAAATTGATTTTATTTGCATGTTAAAATTTTGCGGACTTATGTTATTTAAATATTTAAAATATTTAATATTATATTTTAAATAGGAAGCATTTTTCTTGCATATCATAATATATACATATTCTTTTATCGCTGAATGTATAACTATTAAATGTATGCAATTCATATAGTAGCGTTGTTTACCGAAAGAAATTAAAAATAAATTTTATTTTTTAGTTTAAGTGTTTTACTTTTTATAAAGTTATCATTTTATCAATATATTTCCTTTCATTTTTTATTCTCACTCTTAAGACAAAATGTTTAAAATTAAGAAAAATTTTGAACAAGAGAAAAGACTCGGGTTTATTTTTCGCAGACGACGTTTTAAGAAGTCGATGTATGTGGATCGAGTTGCAATTTGATCCCTTCATCCTTCCCCGGTTCTCGTTCGCTATCTGTTTTACGTTCTTTTCTTGTCTACTTTACGTGGAAGTTAGTAGTTCCGTCATTGGTTTCTTGATGTAAATGAGATGACAGGCATTGTCTCACATGCTTCTATGCATACACTGTGTTCTCCTTTACATCTCATTTACATGCTCTCCTCCTTCCTCTTCTCGTGATTCTCCTATTTACACTTTATCTAATGGAACCTCTAAATTTAGTGTCTGTTTGATCCTTTCGATAGCACATATAGGTTGATGAATGTGGTTCAGTTACTATGTAGTGCATATATATGTTCGTATGTTTATTTACCAGTGAACTTTTTCAACATTAATAGTTTAAGATCAATTTGTGGTAAGACTGAAGTAGCGATCGCGTGATTTTTCTGCATGCTTTAACATCTTGCTTCAAGTCTTAGGACTTTTCTTGTCTTTGATATCTATCACGAATACTATCACGAATATACATTAGATGGAAATTACTTATAGAAATCCAAAGCCAAGAATATTTTTTTTTTTAAATTGATTGATGGTTTACATAAGTGAACATTTTCAATAACATGATATTTAAAGATTCTTCATACTAATAAAATACTTTTAATCAGATAAGTTCATTTTCAATGTTAAGCATTGAGAATTGAAAAGTATTAATTCCACAAAAATTTCTTCGCTCCTTTCATTTATGAATAGAGTTGAATTTAGAGTTAGATAAAAATAGATTTAACATTGACATTTTTAATATCTATAAAGTTCTACAATGGTTTTAGAAATATTATTGACTTAACTAACGAGACAGATGTACATAAAAGCAGGTATACTAATATTATTGTTAACATGAAACATATTAAAATCGCATGACAAAACGAGGCGTTTAAAATTACATTTAAAAGTTAATATTCATTCGAAGAAATTGTTAAAATACATATTGTCGATTGTAGAATACGAAGAAGCAAATGGTTTAAAACTCCAAGAAGATTTTGTTAAGTCGCAATATATTTCGCATAATCAGATTGCAGTTGATTTATAAGGTTATCGAGTAGAGGTACCCCGTTCATAAAGCCGCTATGGTAACAGGAGCTCGAGGATATAAAGTGCCCATTTCGATTTAACTATAGCTTGGCCCCCTGAACACCGACTTAATCACGCTCAAACTATCAACCAAATTAATTAATAGTTGATGCGAGTTTAGTTGCAATTAAATAGCCAAGAAATCAACCATCGGTTGACAAACAATTTGTTCGAAAACATATTTATCTAGCTTTTCTTTCTCTCTACTATTTATTAATATAATTTTACTTTATCTTTTTTCTAACTTCGTTGTATCTCTCTCTCTCTCTCTCTCTCTCTCTCTCTCTCTCTCTCTCTCTCTTACGTACATTAGGATTTTAAAATAAATACTAATATTTGTTAGTATTATAATAGTATTTCTAATTCAATTCTAATTCTAATAAAAAATATTATATAGTATTTCTAATCAACATTTATCACAAGTTATATACATTATTTCTTAACATTCCTGTATTTTCAAATAAAGTTGGAATACTGACATAAAAGTTATTTTCATAGAATTAGATTACATTTAGAAATACAAGTATCAAACAACAAGCTGAACTACGATATTTAATGAAAGTGTACACCCCAATAAATAAAAATCAAAATAGATAATAAATATATTCACTATTTATTAAGAGTGCGAATTCATTAAAATTAAAATTAAGTGCGTGTCTTGGCAAATATAAGGGAAAATGCATAAATAATTGAACCACAAACATTTTGTTATGTTCCTTGAAAAATTATACTTGATGTTTTTTCTCAAAATGCGACTTTAAACTTTTTTTTAAGCACGGAAAATCGACGCCTACAACGCGGGTGGTTTTTACATTTTCCTGTGCACATACACCGACTTTTGGCTACAGTAGAGTCTCCCTCGCTCTTTTTTCTTTGTCGAGCCTGACGAAGCGTCTACCATTGTTATGCCGGCTAAAACTAGGGATAGGATGTGGTGTTCCCTATGCTTGCGTAGAATATGCGTAAAGAAAAAAACGAGATGCATCGTTGCTTCTAATGTTCTGTCAGAATTATCGCTCGACAAGATCGGTTCTTTTTGATCTTTGATAATAGTTCTTACACGAGAATCGTAGACCAAGCGAAATTTTAGATAATAATCTTTTTTATTTTTATTGTTCTTTTTCTACGCAGCTACAACTTAGTAAAATAGTTTAGATGTAAAAAATGTACAACGAAATTTAAAAATAGAACTAAAATCCTTATTCATTGTAACATGATTTCTATTTTCTTTATTATTTAGGCTTAATTAACATTCTTTTATTGTTAATAATTCAATATATAATGTTTAATTACAAATAGCATAATTATATAAATATAGTTTATAATTATATTTTACATTATAATTACTGTTCAAATAAAAAAATTACTGGATATTTAAAGCATATTAAACAATCTATGTAAATGTTTTTGGATTAATATACTAATATTTTAATTAAATTCTATATAGATTTTTATTATTTATTTAAAACTATACTTATACATTATTATTATATAATTTAACAACAAACGATTATAGAAAAATTAAATTTTAGTAAAATTTATATTAATTCAAACTTTTTATAAGAAAAATATTTCTGCAGATTTTTGTTTATATATTTTTATGATACTAAGAACAGATATTAAATTCCGTGTTTGTTATTTTTCATTACCTATTTTATTATTATTTCAAGATATAAATTTTAAATACTATAGTATTAGATTTGTTAAAAAGCAAATTCATTATCAGCTTAAATTTAATAATAAATATGATTTCATATAAACAAACGTAAATTAAATTTATGTTATAAAAGCGTAGAAAATATTTATGTAAATTCTATTTACAATATAACAAATTATAATTCATACTCTTTAAGATACTTATTTGCATATGATTTAATAATAAAATATGAAAAAATAAGGTCAATTAGCATTAATATAGAGTAGTTTGAAATGCAGAAGGGAAATAGGGCTCAAGAAGTATAGAAGATATTTTTTCAATTTTAAAAAATATAGACATTAAACAAAAAACAGAGAAAAGATTCCATTAAATTCATGAATTCTGGCATCACAACAAAATATTTGCTTTTCAAGCGGACCTGTTTGTATAGGTGTGCTGGCCCCAAGGTCTTAGGCGTCTTTCTTTCTTTCATTCTTTCTTTCTTTCATTCTTCCTTTCATTCTTTCCTTTCTTTCCTTCTTTCTCTCAGCGCAACACAAAGTTTTTATATCATCTTAGATAAACGTACTAACCCGTTTAAAAACATATGCCTAAAACAACACGTGGTTGTTTTTAGTTTACCCGCGTAAACTATAAGTATACAACATTTACAGTGTTGCCAGCTTCTTCAAAATTTATCCCCGCTAAAATGTAAAAGTTTTTAAAATGACTCCTATTTTATTGATAAACGTAAAATTGTACATATAAACATTTTATTTCATATTTTTTTGTATTTTATAGGATATAATAATATTTATTAGTGATTGAGTCTCAAAAAAGTTTATATTACACATGATATATATGTAAATATATATAAATTTAAAATTGTAAAAAATGTTAATAAAAAATGTATTATCACAATATTATAAATAAATAAAATATAAAGTACTATATAAATTTTAATCCTAATTTTCATAGATATTTAATAAAACTTATGTGAATAATTGAAAGTTATTTAGTTGTTTAACCACTTCGCTACTTAATAAAATAATTTATGATTAAACAAATTGATGGGAATTAATTTGAATAAATATGAAGATATTTTATGTAAAATATTTTATATTAAATAGAATTAATTAAACAGTTCAAATTTATTAATGTGTTTCTAATCATAAATATTGTTATCATTTTTAAATATAAATCACTTTAAAAAATTTACTTATTAAATTTAACAAGTTTTGAAACTTTTATATTTATTTTCAAATGCTTACTTATTATAGTATAATTATTTTTAAGTATGTATTTATTTATATATTACTTTGAAAAATGTAAATATTACGTTCAATTATATCATTATCAAGTATAATATAAAGAATTTATTAAGATAAAAACTTAATTTTATAAAATTGTTCTGCAAAAACATCAATTATATGTTGAATACTACAATAATGTTATATTCATATATATGCTTAAAAAGGAAATAAATATTTTACAAAATAATTTATAAATTAATTTTTAATGTATGAAATAATATACAAGTTTAATTTCAAGAGAACATTAATTGTTTTAACTTTACATTGTTTATAATTGAGTATCATAATTTAAAAGGTTCGTAAATACTCAATTTGTTTTAAATAATTGCTAAATGATTAAATTTTTTTTTAATTTTTACTTAACATATATGATTTATATATTTGATTAAGAATAGATCATTTTTGCAATAATTATGAATCTATTAAAATTAAATGCAAAAAAGTAATTTTATAAAACATGAACTTCAATTTGTGTATTATAAAGAAAAAATAATTAAGTATACATTTAAAAATAGATAGTTGAAGGAATGTCAGAAAGAGAGACAGAGAGAGAGAGAGAGAGAGAGAGAGAGAAAACAAGATTGAATTGTATATTTATACATTTTCGAATCGAACTATTTACATAATAATTACCGAATAAATTCTGAATTAAAAAATAACATATTCAAATGAAATCGATTTTATAATGTATATATTCGGTATCATATAATAAAAAAACACACGCACATTCACACACGGGCATTTCTTTTGAATGTAATTAATTATGTAAAATAACTTAAAAAGTATTTATAAATATGTATCAAAGTCTAAATCTGATATTTCATAAAATGTAAAAAATAAAAAATAATAATTTTTAATATCACTATTTAAAATCAACATTCAGTACTTTACCTCAATCTAGTCGTGGCTTAAAGCTTACTATAATTTCGTTTATAGGTATAGTAAAGTGATATACTGTGAATTATATAGTGGATTGTAAGGCTGGAATGTGAGTTCTCGAAGAAGTATTAAATAGATATTATTACTTACTTCTGTTGTAACTATATTATCTTTTCTTATGAAATCACGATACAACTGTAACAATGAATATCAAAAGATATACAGCTATAATAGTTATATATAAAAATATCTTTTTTATTTTGATAATTGTATACACTTGTCTGTTATGATATAATTATCAAATGTGACTGATATATACAATAAAAATTTATTTGTTAATCGTTAAATTGTGAATTAATTGAATAATAGTTATTATGTTTTTAAAAATATTTAAAAATATATAGATGTAAAAGTAAGAGCAATTGCAAAATATTGTCAGTAATAATAAGAATAATAAGAAAGACAAACATAAATGTGAATTATAAAGATCTGAGGACTGAAAAGAATTATGAATATTAATTTTATACGAATGTCTATAAGAGAATCAAATATTAAAAATAACCTTTACCAAAATATCGAATTGTTGCGATAAGAAAGTTACAATGGAGCCGTTCGTGTCAGTTTGAAATACTTCTCGGCTTTTCAGGGTTCTTCAAGTTGCTGTACGGGAGTACTGAGAAAAAAGAAAAAACGGAAAGAGGGAAAAGTTATATTCAATCGGAATTTGTAAGCAGAATAGTGCTTCAAACCACCTTCCCTTCCTATGTTCATTCTTTGTAATGAAATGGTTGAGCGAGGCACTTCCTCAAACGAGGGGCTTGCGCAAATCAAATTAAAAGGAACCTGTAATTTTTTTAGCAAGTAATTGCGGGTGCTTCCAGTATATTCTTTTTCGGAAAGGGGAAAAGGGTCGACAATTTTTTTATTAGGAGTTATGGAAAACCTGACGTGTGCCGCGTCCAATAAAACGTATTGGCTTAGGTTTTGTACGATTTCTCTTTAAATCGAGGTGCAAATCACACTGTAGAAAAGGGGATGGTGAAAAATACTGTATCTCGGCGAGGCGAATTTACTCCGGAAGTAACATGTTATTCCCATGCTGAGCTCACGCAAAAGCCTCAATCTCTAGAGTAAGTGTGACAATGTCCTGATTGTCCACAGTTTATTCCATTCAATAGTAAAAGAGAGCGAAAAAGAGGGGGAAAAGAGAAAAGAGTGAGAAAAAAGAAAAGAGAGACAGAAAGAAAAGATGAGCCAGAACTCAAATTTCTAAGAGACTAGTTGCTAGCTACAGCCTTATTTTCTCTTATTTATCTTTCTCTCTGCCCCCCTCCTTTTTTATATTACTCTCTTACTCCTGCTCTTTCAGTCGCACTATGTATTTGAAAATTATCGAAAACACGAAGATACAAGAGTGTGTAGAGTAGAAAATTTAGAAATCATTTTTCATGTCAGATTTGGCGAAGCGAATATCCGGGGCCTCTTTTTGTCATTTTTCCGTGAAAGAAATTTAATGTTCTTTTTTCAAGATCTAGGGTGATTACTATCTTTGCTTCTTCTATCCATATTATACGAACATATGGATCTATTATAAAAAAAATCACTTTTTCACTACCAATGTAAAGAAATTCAAACGGAATAATAATTAATTATAATAGTAAATATCTTTTATATTTATGCTTAAAGAAAAAATTAAATTTCAATTCATATTTAGCATAAAAATATAAATTTAATATTTAATACGATACATTTCATACAAATATAATTTTTTAAATAATTTTAATTTTATAGTCCTATTATATTAAAATTTTTAATTAATTTCAATGTATTTTTTATTTTTAATGATAATTATTCGGAAACTGTATTAACCTCCATAAAGTCCATTATAAAATAATGAATTTTTTTACGAAAAATTCTTTTTTCTTATCTTATAATAATAATGACACTATAATATTAATAAGCTCATACATTTAATGGTTGTAATTAATTCATGTAAAATAAAGTGTTCTTTAAATTATATTTAAAGAATACAACTAATAAAATAAATTGTAATTATTTATAAAATTGGGTAAATCACTTAAATTTGAAATTCATTTTCCTTATATATTTCACTTCATATTTTATAATATAATTTTAGAAACAATTATAATTTATTTTAGCTCTATACTTTTAATATATTTTAAAGAACGAATATTTGATGATGAATGAATATGAATATTAGAATGAAGCTTTCATGAGTATATTCATCAGTATTCTGTATTATCACTATACTATCACTATATATATTTCATCAGTGTACAAATAAATTTACTTAATTTAAAATAATTTGTTAGACTGAAATTATTAATATTATTTAATAATAATGCCTTAGAATTTTTATAACTGTAACAGCTAAATAAATATATAAAGTCTATGTATAAATATCTATTTTACATGACGAAAATAATGGTTTAATAATTATACAACATCTAATTAATATTATAAAGGGGTTATTCAGAAAACCGATTAAATATAAATTAAATGATTTATACTAATGATTAGTAGAAGATTATACTTTTCAACTTAAATATTTAATTAAGCTACAAAATTAAATTTAAAAGTTAATATTCTTGTATATTTAATACATTAAATATACACTACTATTAAATATATAGTATTATTAAATATTTAAAAGGTTTTAGTGGTGTATCTGGTTTCTTTTAATTTAACTTTTATTTTTTCTTTTAATTATAATCATAAATGATATAATTGGTATAAATATTTATATATAAAATTATTTAAAACTGTAATTTGTTATTAATTTTGTAAATAATCTAGGAATAATGATGAAAAGTTATTTAATAGTAATTAAATTATTTACTTAAAAGCTGTCTGATGAGTATAATTATATATATTAGTATTACACCTGATGTTGAAGTTTCTTTGCATTTGCTTACTTGCAACCTGATGTAAGTTGTGTTTATTCCATTACCTGTTATAAAATATTGAGAAGTAACTATTTGATCTTCCTTTCTATAAAGCGTAAAAAAAAGATTTTGAAAATCCCTCAGTAATCAAGTATTTGAAGAATGATAAGCTGAGAAAAATAAATTTAAGAATAATTTTCAAAAAAGTCTTTGGAAAAATTTATAACAGGTTTATGTAAAAATATGAAATTATTAATTTTATTTTTTAATAAAAGTAATTATTTGTATAAAATATAAAGAATACTTTAAATAATATCGTAATGGATAGAAATAATATGAATCTTACATTATTTAATATAATTCATTATTGTTTTTTTAATCTCATTTTCATACAGTTTATTACTGATTATTAGTAATAAGTAATTTCTTTTGTCCTAAAGTATCTGACAGCCATAATAAAATTTTATTTTCAAACTAATGCATTAGTCTAAACGTATTACATAAGTCTCGCGTGACAAAGCTTATTTTTGTACAATCTACACGTGAAAAGAGAAGGCGAGTCGCTGGACGTGTAGGTAAGTGCGTTCTTGCATGGAAGTGTGGGATATAGAAGGTAGCAAGTGAGAAGAGTGGAAGAGGCTTTTTTCAAAATGGTAGTTTTCTAAGAAAACAAAATTTATTTTTTTTTAAGAGATTCCAACGGCGCTTCGCCTCCTGTGAACATCTTCTGAGTTACGACTTACGGCCTTGCGATTGCGAGGGTAGTTTTCATAAAGCTCACTTTCGTCCTACGCCTTCTCTATCGTCCTTTGCTTGTTGAGAATCGTATGGTTCGTCGGTCTACATTGGTGCACCAATTCTTCTTGCGCACCTTAAATTCCTGTCTTGAGAATTTCTGAAAGCGTTTTAAACCATGAAAAATAAATGACGAGTGATTGAATGTTTTCAACATTACATACAAACTTGTTGATATTATTTCAAATATGATTTATGGATTCTTTATTTTTGACAATTGGGGATCTTTTGAACTTTGCAATGAATTTAATTAATGTTTAAATTAATTTTTCACTATTTTTATAAATCTGTTGAAATACGGTATATTATTCTATAAAGTAAAAGTTTAGAAATTATAACAAGTTTTAAATCTTTAATCCTTGATTTAAAGGAAGTTCGTTAAAGACATTGAATATTTTTATACACGCACATACACACATATACACATATATTATCTTTCAGTTTATTACTTTAGTTATATAGATAAATAATAATGTATCACTAATAGAAAAAAGAAAAAAAGACAATTTTTTAAAACTAAATTCAGAACGAATAAATTAAAATAATTTAAATGGTATAGCCCTTTCTTCAGATTTTTAAATTCTTTTATTAAGTTTTTATAACAATATGTCATAGATATGTTATAATACTTTGAACTCATTAATAATTATAATAATCAATCAAATAAAATTATAAATTTTATCCAAATGGCAATATTTATTATTATTGTAATATTAAGCTTAGTAAATTATGCAAAAATTTTTATTATATTTGGTTAAAATTATAATATATAGCTTGGAATCGTAAAACGGTATAATTATTGTAGATGAATCGTTCAAAACTATACCTATTTATAACTATAGTTTAATTTATATTTGATAAGTTTTTTTAGCAAACCATTAATAACATTAATTAGAAATTGTATAATAATTAAATCATTATTTTCGTCATATAAAATAGATATTTATGCATAGACTTTATATATTTATTTAGTTGCTACAGTTATAAAAATTCTAACGCATTATTATTAAATAATATTAATAATTTCAGTCTAACAAATTATTTGAAATTAAGAAAATTTATTTGTATACTAAAATCTTCGTTCTAATATTTATAACTAATATTCATATTCATTAATCATCAAATATTCATTTTTTTAAATATATTAATAGTATAGAGACAAGAAATTATAATTGTTTCTAAAATTTTATCATAAAATATGAAATAAAATATATAAGCAAAATAAATTTCAATTTTAATTAGTATTAGTTTTCCCATAGTCATATTTTGTTTATACAAATATATAAATTATTATACTATATAAATGTTTTATTTAAAATCAAATATAAAACTACTATTTTATAATGTCATATAAACGTAAAACCTTTTATAGTATCAACAGAATATAAATTCAATACATTTGTTACCAAGGACTATCAATTTTTTGTATCAATTTAAGTCATGATTGAAATGTCAAACAATAATTACATTATATTAATATTATTTTGTACATTATTCAAATTTCTAAATGGTATCACATATTCATTATATTTCTTACGAACTCTCATTAAGATATTAATAAAGTTATTATAGTTTGTTTAATATGTATAATTTAAATTAAATTTTCAAATTTTATTAATATTGATAAAAAATTTGATTATGAGTATAAGTAAGTTATTAATATAATTAAGGAATATCATAAGGTAATGTTCGAGGTTTCTAAAACATTGAAGAAGTTTCTTAACGGACTTTTAATTCCTCGAAATTGTCGAGTATACTTTCCGCCTCTATTTCTCCTTCGTTACGGAGCCGGAGGCGCGACAATAAAAAAAGACATCTATCGATAATAAGCAGAGGAAAACACATAGAAGAAATGATGCAACACTTCTTCTTCGGGGGATTCTTTCACCCCTCACGTAATGGTTTTTCTTCGCATCGTAAATAGAACTGCGGAAGCCACGAAGGACCAGTATTCTCGAAAACAACAACGAGAAATTACTAAGAACAAGAGCAATAAGATGTAGGTAAAGAATCGATAGGGTTTCATTAGGAAAGAAATTTCAAACACACACCGGAATTATTTCCAAAACAGGGAATATAAAATATAAATAAACGTTGTAAAATACCAAACATCAAAAAGTAGTGCTCACATAAATCTAATGTTGTTTTCAACTCATCCATATAATTTGAATATTTAAAAATCATTGGAAATGTCAATTCAACGTTAGTTAACGTCACTGCCTTGTCGGATGTATGCACTCCGGAAAAGATACTATGCCTCCCCCCAGCCAACCTCGAACCTTTAACAATTAACAAAAATCTTCACATCTATAAAGACTTATTTTTAATAATGTAATAAATAAAAAGTTATAATTTAATGGGTTATAATGTTTTTTAGTTTGCGCAATATACCTAAAAATAAGGTTTATAATTGTCTTAATGTCATTTGTATTAAATTTTTAATTGTTTTATTTTAATTGCTTTTTTACACATTCAAATGAAATTCTTTATTTTTACCATAAGGAATTTCTTTCTACATATAATTATGAAATTATATCTATATAGTTACTTTTTCATAGACTTAATTTATTAAATAATTAATTTAAATGATAATATTCTCAGTTATTAGATAAATAGATATTTTCATGTTATTGTTTTATTCAATGAATAATAATTTATTATAAATTATCAATATCTATTTATAAAAACTTCTAAAAATATTATAATATTTATTGATATGCATCTGCAAACATTTTGGCGGGGGTTGGCTTCTTGTAGAGGCGGTACGTCAAAAAAACGGGGGAAGATGATATTTTGTGATGGAATGCTATACAAATTTAAAGTCTACGACAACAACAAAGCGGCTATTACTGAGGTAGGCTAAAAAAGTACCCATTCCAAATTCTTAAAGATCATTTTTTATTTATGTTAAATAAAATTTATGTTAAATAAATAAAATAAAAATTTTTATATTAATGTTTGAGTTCTGTTAAATGACAAGAAATTAAATGCATTTATGTTGTGGGCAAAAAATATATTAATAGATTTTATAAAGAAAATAAATAAAATTCTAAGTAGAATTTTTTATAAATATTTTATTTATTATCCTTGTATATATAATGAACACAAGTCGATATAAATAAAATAATTTAGTTTATATAATTTATAAATACATATAAACACATATGAATTTGCTTTACATTAAAAATAAATGAGGATATATCCTGTCTCAAAAAGATATATGTGTTGCTTAAGTATGCATGCAATAGTATTAATGATTTTTCAAATATTACCTTTAATGTTTGTAAATAATTTATGTAAATTTTATTAACAAATGTTCGATTCTCTTTTAAATATATTTTTTAAATGTATTATATTTAATTATCATTTTAATACAAATGTTAGATATTTTATCAAAATTTAAATAATTATAGTCATTTTAGAAAAATTTACTTGAAATTAGTCGTCAAATTAAACAAAAATAAATCACTCGGTGAAGATTATTATAGAGTTTTCATATAAAGACTAAGGGTATTGAATAAAAGGTTATTAAAATCTCAAAACATATATCAATATGGTGCGATTAAGTCGTAGCTTAAACGAGGGTTTAAGCGTAAAAAGCCAAAAATACAAAAAGGAATGCGTATAAATTTTCAATTGAAGACACATAAAATTCGTAGAAGGAACAAAGCTCCTTAGCGCAAACATATATAAAGCCAGTGGGTGTAGCCTGAGACCCTAATCGAAGGAGTAATAGTGAATAAATAGTAAATTGATTCGAATTGATTTGTTCTCTCGCGTTCCAGTCATTATCTTGCTTCAACTCACGCGTGTGCTATATGCAAGGTAGTGAAGATAAAGCGTCGATTCACGGCGCACTTCACTTTCCGTTCCATCATAAACCGAGATAAATGCTCTTACCCCTGCCGCCTCTTCAATTACTCATTCGTTCTCTCTTTCTACGCGTACCTGTACGTGTGTACTCATAGATCTCTTGTCCCCTTCGCAAATATAACACGAGTGGAAACCTTGTCCTTTCCTTCAACTTTTAAAAAAAGGATTCCAGTACGGTTTTGAAGAAGAGTATGAATATGAAAGTACGCACGTAATTCTCTCTCCCTCTCTCTCGTCAGAAATTGATAGAGATTCAGGCATAGAAGAGAAGCTCAGAAAGAACAAAACAAAGAATATAGAATTATCTTATTCGCTAATGGGTTTTCGTAATGAACATTTCTTTATTTTGGTAAAATAATGTGTGCTTCTCGTACATAATGTATAAAGAATAAAAATGTAAATAAAAAAAATTATACTCGAGAAAAAGTTCGAATGGCTTTCAAACAATGTATTGAATTCCAAAATAGTACGTGAATTATGCGTTTAGTGTTCGTAACTTCTTACATTCAAATATAAGTTTGGAAGAAAATGTCTGGCGTTATGAGAATAATTTATTTTTAAAGATAAATTTCTTTTATTAAGAATAAGTTTTCGAGAAGGGCTAAGATATTCCTGAATAAAGATTAAATTCGATTGGTCATGAGAAAAATAGTAATGAGAATAGAATAAACAGTAGGATTGATATAACAGTTTTTTTTACATTAATTAATATATATGGTATAAAAAAACTACTTGTTATTTAACGTATGGTATAGGATTTCACATTAAATTCTCGAAAAAAGCTGTGCGATAAAGCCTAAGAAGACTAATAACAATAAAAGAAAAATAACGTATTTGCAAGTGTCCTATAAAAACGTGGCCAAAGGTTCTCGAAGATTTCATTTATTTTAATAAATTTAAAGTAATACATTTAACTAGCCCAGGCATGTAAGATAATCTTCATGGTCGTCGTACTTTCCTCCATTCTGCACTCAGGTAACTTATTATAACTTTGAGTAACTATAGTCACATGGTCGTGTTGTCAATTTGCACACTACACTCTAATTTCATGCTGTAGAACGTAAGCCCCAATTGTATAGAACGCCACTGTTGATGACTTCTATGAAAGCCCTGGTTCTTTGTCTACGGCTAGGCGTCTAAAAGTCCGTGGATTTGGACCTTGGTTTAGAATGCCGGGCATCTACCGATGTCAGTCTTTCGTACACAGGGATATAACTCACGACATTTGACTGACAGACGGATTAATTTTTTAGACTCTATTTTTCGTATTCATGAGAATACGAAATCCCGCTCCGATCGCAGTGGGTTTTGTGTGCGTTTCTTTACTCTTTCCTTTAATATTTTTTTCTCTTTTTCTTACTTAACATGCACGCATAAGTGATATGAAAATTGACACTTTAATTAAGTATTTTATGTTTTTGTGATATTTCCTGGACTATTCCTTGCTATGGATAAACTATGCAATTAATTAATAAATGGTTATGAATGAAGGCTTTGATATTGTTGTTTGATAACAATAATAATTATGAATTTTCATCTCAAAGTTTATTGATAAATAAATTTTGCTCATTAATATATTATGTACTAATGAAAAAAAGCAATGAGAAAGGTTACTTAAAACGAATGTAGGAGCGGAAAAAGAAAACCATAGTAAAATAGTAGACGAGTAAAAATAAAATAATGATATGATATGATACGAGGCGAAAAATGTAAAACTGGATGACAGATCATGTCAAGACTACTTAGCTCTTTCTCTCTCTCTCTCTCTCTCTCTCTCTCTCTTATTCTTTGCATACCTGTTTGCTAGTTCCATATTAAAAATAATCATTACTGTTCAGAATTCGGGGTTAGCGTAATTTCAATATCGTGTATGCATGTCCGAAGGAACTGAAAAGGCCAACAACTGAAAAGACCGGGAAATATTTTGCACAAGGAGACAGACAAAACTAGTGAAATTTTCAATATTATTGAAATTAGTCTTATTGAAGTAATTATGAGAATATTTTAAAAATGCAATTTATTATATTTTTGTACATAATACACTGCATGATGTCAGTCATGTAAAATGAAGCCCTTTCTCGTACTACGGATCAGTGCAATCGCAGGCATCGAACTGTGCTTATATCGGACAGGACCTCCAATTGGTAGTACGTAGGGTCGCATTTCCAGGAACAAGTGCGCACGGAACGAACAGAGAAAATGAAAAGTAAATACGAGGACGCTGAGTCGAAGTGACCACCTCACTTCGGAATTAAAGGGACAGGTGTCCTCTCTATTTGACCTTCGACGCAAAAATTTATGCTGGGGTTGGTTTCCTGTAGAGGCACATACGTCAAAGAAACTAGGGAAGACGATATTTTCTGACGGAGTGCAATAAGAATATGAAGTCTGCGATAACGACAAGGCAGCTATTAAATGAGGTAAGCTAAAAAAGTACCCATGCCGAATTCTTAATAATCATTTTACCACAAATACCAAAACAACTTTATTAATCACTATCAGTTTCTATTTTATTAATTCAAATCCATATAATGAAGTACAGTTTCAAATTTCGGCTTCTTAAGGAACAATATTTACTCGTGCAATTCAAAATTACTAAACAAACACATAGTATACACACATATATATGAAAAGAGCTATTGAATTTTTTACGAAAAGAAATATTTTCTTTTTATTTCTTTAGAACTGATATCATTCGGATTATTATTTATTAACTTCTAATGAACAATTAGATCAGCCATAGATTTATTATAATATATATGTAATGCATAAACTTTACGCGTAACAATATATACATTGGGTTGTACGAACAATATAGCATGACTACTAGAAGAAACTTGTCTCTGTAATGTGTTTACACCACAATTTGAATTTCATGAAATGATCTGCTAAGCGCTTGCATGTGTTAAACAATACATTAAATTAAATGAATACATTAAATTAATAAAAATTAAATAAAAAAACAATACATTAAATTAAATAAAAAAACAATACATTAAATTAATAAAAATTAAATTAAAAATATAATAAAATATGAATATTCCTAATATGATATAAAAATATTTGTAAAGTATAATCATGAAAATTAGAAATAAAAATTAAGAAAAACTTAGTTATATTATTTATTAAACATCATTAGAATATTTAAGTAATTATTAAATATTGAATTCCTTATCGCCATCCATTAATCTAAATACTAAGAACACAATATTAAATAAATATTATAAATTGTAATAAAAATGATGGAACTTTTTTATAGTGATGTAATATATTATATAATATATAATATATTTATATTAATAAAATAATATTGAAAAAATTTAAAATAAAAAGTATATTGTTTAACCAATTTATTTTTAAAATTTCAATTGTTGATTCTCTTTACAGTTATATAAAATTTATGAGTTTAAATATTTATTGATAATTTTTATATGAAAAATAAATAAAAAGTATAAAAAGAATTTTTAAATAAATTAAAAATAAAACAATATAAAAAATAAATTGAGCTTTTTCGGTTGGATTTTCAAATAAGTCATATACCTTCAAAAATAATAAAATTGAAAAGAGTGTATATACCGATGTTTTTACTAAACATAATTAATAATTAAGGAATTATGATCTTGACAACTTTAATCCCTGTTAATCAAAGGATAAAAATTAAAAATGGGAGAACCACAAATGATTATAAAAAATTCAATACATTGCTCTCTTCATAATTAATTAATACAAAATACTTTACGATATAAATAATTTTTTGCTTAAATTGTAAATTAAAATAAAAATAAATAAAATTAAAAATTGCATAAAATAATAAATTCAAATTACAATTTAAAAGTTCTAAATATAAATATTTACTTTATATTGGATATCGAATATATATTTACTATATAAATATTTTAATTTATAATTAAATTTTAATTTATAATTAATTTTACGAATGCAAATCCTATTTCCCAATATCTTTCTGTATGTTATTTGATTTTTTACAAACATTAATATTTTAAATAGTATTTTAAAAAGATTAACAAATTACTCTTAAAATATTTATTAACGATAAATTATAATAATTTTATGTAATAAGAATATCTAATTATATTATATAAAAAAACAATTCTCAGTTTTATATATCTAACAATTTAATTAAAATTAATATAGTCAAGTGTATTTAAAAAATGATAAATCAAATGCTTATGCAAATATTACTGAATCGAAATATATTTTAGAATTAGTTAATTTATTTTTGTTAGGATTGGGATAAACGAAGAATTTTTAAGTGTAGTTAATTTAATTTCAAAAGAAGTACTTACACTTGATATTGTCTATTCGAAAACATTCTTAGAAAATAAATATCTGATAATAGTTCCAAGAATTAAATGAATTCCTATCATATAGTTTAGAAATGAAAAATCATACATTTTAATTTTTTTTGCATCTGTAAAATTATTAGAAGTATTCATCTAAGAGAGCCAAAAATATTATAATGGGTTTTATAATAATAAAATTATTATTAAATAATAAATAATAATATTTTAAATAATAACATTTAATTAATTAATTAATTATTATTATTTAATTATTTAATTTATTAATTATTATTTAACGGTAAATAATAACATTTTTATTAATAGATACTAATAATTCACGTGTAATATTGTGTTTTTAGTAGTATCCATGACAATGAATATAAATTAAGGATAATTTGTAAAAATATTAATGAACAATAATATTTAAAAATATATATATTATATATATCGTTATAAAAATGAAAAACAATATATTAATAATTATGTTGATAAACAGTAAATTTTGTAAGTATAACTATTTTATATGAATTTTCATTTCACGTAAAATATTAATTAATATTATACAATTATTCTTCATATACAATTTATTTTGTATATTTTTATTATAAAAATAAACATTAAAAAGTCATACTTTTTAATTGTGTTATAATTCTACATAGTTATCATTTGAAATATGTTATATAAATAATGATATATATACATATTTTTTTAGAGATACAAATTACAAATTATAAAATAAAATGTTTATGATTGTTTATTGAAAAGTAATTAAAATTTATATTCACATTAATTTATTTATTATTTTTTTATTTATCGAAATTAGTTTAATATTATTTTAAATATTGTATAATATTTTAAATTTAATATAATAAATAATAATAATGTATAAACTGCATGTGTTTTGTAATTTTTTAATTTAGGTATTAATTACTCTTACTGTTAAATAGAGAATTCTATTCTTAATAGTCTTTGAAGACTATTCTTAATTATTGAAGAAATTTTAATTATTCTAAATAAATATATATATACAAGATTAAATTAACAATAATATTCGTGTTGTATTTTGCAATTTACGAAATATTAAATGCTGACATTTTATAATTTTTTATGAATATATATCATTCTATTCTAAATTCAATCTGAATTCTATATTATAAATAATAAATAAAAATAATCAAAAAAATCAATAGTTAGTAAAAAAATTAAGGAATTAAATAAAAATGAAATTAATGATTAGAAAAAACAAATAATAATTATTTGAAGTTTTAAGATCTAAACCTTATTACAAATGTGACTTCTAAGACAATTTTTGTTTTACAAAATAGAATTGAATGAATAAAAATCTTTATTAATTATGCTGATGTAATAATAAATGTTTACAATAAAAAATTAATAATTGATAATTTACTATTTGATTATTTGATGTATATGTATTTTAATATATGTATATTAGAATATGTATATATGTATGATGTATTATAATATATGTATTATATGTATTTTAGAATATGTGTATTACATGTATTTTAGAATATATGTATTTTAGATATGTTTTTTAGAATATAAATTATGTTTAATATATGTATTTTAGAAGTATATATGTAATTTCTTATTTATATTATTTTTCATATATATATAATTTTTATAATTTCATATTATTTTCATATATACGTATATATACATTTATATATAGCTTTCATGGATTTTCGTTTTAATGAATCTTAATAAATTATTTTTCATTTATGATTAATTATATTATTCGTAGCATGCTGAAAATGTGACTATTTTGGAAATATAATTATTTATAATTTCATTAAATGAATTTGTGTTAATTTTCAAATAATCTTACTAAAATATACTTTATATATCTTCATATAAAATTAAACAATGATTTAAATAGTACTGTTAAATAAAAAATATTCGAGTTATACGATTTAAGTTATACTATTAAGACAAAATAATTGAAGCTCTAAGTATTTATTACATTATTTAGAATAATTATGATAGATATAAATATAATTTTTTAACTTATATCAATGTTTCAAAACTTTTAATATCTGTTTTAATTGATTACAATATGTAATTATTAATTCTCTATTAACATTCAATTGCAGTTTTATTTATTATTTGTTTTTATTTTATTTTAGATTGTTACTAGATAATTTTTGGCCGAGTACAACACGTGCAATTTTTTTGGGATGTCTTGGAAATAGAAATTCAGTCTCTGTTTAATTATATTGATTAATATAAAAATTAAATAAAATATTAGGACTAATCACTATAATTTATTTAAAATGATCGACGATAATATAATAAATTTTGCAAATCCCGATTTGGAAGACAATTTTGAGCCATTAACACGTACCCGCTCTAATACATGGCCCATGCCAGAAGTTCAGTGTTACATAGATAGACCTTTGATCGATGGTATGGCGATGACTAGTAGTAATGAATTCATGAAAATTAATATCGAAACTCCGAAAAATCATGTGAGTCAAATCACAGAGCTTTCATCGACTAAAAAAAAGTCATCAAGACGAAATGCCTGGGGCAGTCTTAGTTACGCAGAACTCATTACTTTGGCTATTACCAGTGTCAAAGACCAAAGATTAACCCTATCTCAAATATATGATTGGTTGGTGAAGAATATACCCTTTTTTAAGGATAAAGATGATAATAATAGTAGTGCAGGATGGAAGAATTCTGTACGTCACAATCTCTCCTTGCACAATCGTTTTGTTCGCGTACCCAACGAAGGCGTAGGGAAAAGCTCGTGGTGGATGATCAATCCAAACGCAAAGTCAGAAAAATTTACTAGACGCAGAACTACCTCAATGGAAGTAGGTAAATATGAAAGAAAACAAGCCAGAGCAAGAAGGAATGTTGAAATAATAAAAAAAGAAAATTTTCACACAAACTCCATTCCACATCTTAATTGCATTTCATATAATCATAATAGCATTGACTCATACGTTTTTAATCCGATACCTAATACTAGAAAACTTAAGTGTCTTTCTTTTCGTTCACGGCCATTCAATCATACTTCTTCCAACAGAATAAGCCCGATTCTTGTACATTCTGATTCGTCAGAAGGGACATCTAAATACAATTTTACTTTGGAACATGCCCCCGCTAGCCAATTTGAAACAACGCATTCAATATCGATGCAGGAGGCACAACAAACTCCAATACAAGGAAATATGCAATTAGATTTATCTTCAATATATTATCAAATAGATGATTCTACGTCTATTTCGAGGAATATACAATCAAAACCTATTACTTATACCGTAACACGGTTTAAAGAACCATGCACTTTACATCATCAAGTATCTTGTACTTGCAATATAAATGTAGTTCAATTATCAAGTACGTTACCAACAAATCAAATGGAATCTTATATAGTCTTAGAAGGTGATAAAAACAATCAATTTTTATTAAATCGTTACACCCACCAGTGCAACATAAATTCTATACAATTGCCTTTAAAATTAACCCAAGAAACAAATAATATTAACTTACTTGGTTTACAATTTGATAATAATTTACAAAATAAAATAACCAATGTTCCACTTATACGTAACAATTCTTTGCTTGATGATATTGATGAAATTATAAAAAGGGAACAGTTTTTTTCATTAGATAATGTCAATGATAGTATATATTAGTAACCATATTAACCTAATGATAATATTAAAAAACATTTATACGAATTCATTAATAAAAAAAATTTTATAAACACTCATTAGAAGTTAATAATTTTAATTTTAGATTCATTTTATTACTAGGATACTTACAGAACGCGGTTAATTATTATGTTAGATAAATCTGAGGATTTTTAGTTCTTTAAAGCTTTTTCTAAACTAAACAATAAATAAATAAAGTTCTTGAAGTAGGGTTATGCCATGTTATGTTATGTTCTAAAATATTAAATGAATTTTATACATTACTGAAAAACGAATTCAATCAGTCAAATTTATTTTGATTATTTGAAGCGTATACACATTTTTTTTAGTTCCTCAATTGTATCTCATTTTCTCGGGTATGTTGATAATATAATAAAATATATTCAATAAAAGTATGTCATTTTTAAAATATTCTTTTTTTGCAAAAAATTTCTTTGGCTATTTATAATTTATAAAATATCATTAGTAATCATTATAATAAATAAAAAAAAATTAATATATATATATATATAATAATATATATAATAATATATATAATTTATAATAGATATAAAAAAATTTAAATCGGTAAATATTGTAACATTTTCGTTATCTCCTTCCCTCCTACTCTCATCCTACATTCACCGCAGTTGCAATGGAATAATACAGTAAAATTTATTAGCTGTAATAATTTTTGATTTATTTTTATTGATACATTTTTAGAAAATTTTTTAATGATGGTAAAGTGAAACATTCGAATAAAGTATAGTAAAAATAGTTTTGCACGTTAAACTTGAACTAGTGAGGCTTCTCGATTGTAGGCGGCGCTTATTATATATACTGTCTGCTGTAGAACGTATACGCATGCATGCATATTTTGTATAGAGAATAACTTTCTGTAAAATTAAATAGAAAATGTTAAATAGAAAATTACGAACCGTCGTCAAAGGTGAACTTCGTTGGGGACTGTTATTTAGCTAAAGGCCACACCAGCTATGGAATGTAGTCAATAGAATATTGCTGATTTCCGTGTAAAAGTCATTTGCTAGATGGCGTCTGTGATCTGTATGTGGTAAATGCTGACGAAGCACTTCTTGATTTAAAATTCAATCTCGGGTAGCTAAAGATCTTTACACCGTTGTCATGCGAAATTGACAAATGTATAAAAGAATATTTTTTTAATAATTCAATCTTATGTTTGTAATTGTCGACCTTTTTAGTTCCAGCCAAACGATGGTTATCATCTAATTTGACCTCTTGTTATATGTACGAATAATAAGATTAATTTCATAATTTATACATCTATAAAGCACTGAAAATTTGTTAAGCATGTAAGCATATAGATCTAATTTTTATGTTTATTTAGGCTTTGAATTATTATAATATATTAAATTTAGTTCTTTGAAATTTAATTATATCTCTTCATAATTTTTTAAATTATAATTGGTCTAAGTAAAATTCAATATTTGATTTGTTTATAATTTTCGTCTAGTTTCTGTATTCGGAAGTGATCTAAGTTAAATAAAAATTATCATATATTCAAAACTTTAATATTTAATGCATTACACTCGCAATTAAAAAATTAGTCTTATTTTAATAATATAATTTAACTTAAACATGGGATAAATAGTAGTATAATATTTACTAGTATATTATTGATTTTGTATTGAAAGTAACAATAAATTATTCAAAGCAATTAGAAATTTATAAAAGAATAGCAATCTTAGCAGTATTATTTACCATCTGTCTTATTCTAGGATCTTTGTTTCTCTATACATTCAATTTTTTAATTTATGCACATTCGAAATCTAAAATCATTCTAACAATATTAAATATAATCATGTTGATTAGGTTGCAAATTGAAATCGTATTTTTTTTTATTTTATTACAAATTTAATGATTCCCCATTGAAGAACAAATAGTTCAGAATTATATATGATTAATAATTATAAATAAAAATAATAAAAATAATAATAAATAAAATCATATTTAGTAAAATCAATTATCATCTCTTTTATTAAATCAATATATTTACTATATTGATATATGAAAAGGTAATAAATCATTTATAAATATTATATTTTTAAGTTATTATAATTGTTACATTCAAGTTAATATCATCTATTTTAATTTAAGAGTATAAATTTAAATAAAGAGATATTATAAAACTACTTCTATGTCATCGATTACAAACTTTTGTTGAAGTTCTAAAGTATGTAGTAATATTAGTTTATATACATCCAAATTATTTGAATAAAGTATATTTGTATTATAATGAAAATCGTATGAACATTTCGCTTTGAATCTACTAAAATTTATATTACAAATATTTTTGAATAACAAATTTTTGTACTTCTTAACAACTTATATAAATATATAATGCTTTTACACTTCAATATAATTTTTTTATTAAATTTTGTAGTTAATTATATTGCAGGTATTAATTTTTAATCGACTTTTAATTAACATAATACTATATTGATATATCATTTATATGATATATATATATTTATGACAACTAATGATTAACAAATTTTTAATTACAAAATTTATTTACATAAGTAATTCAGAGTTCGATAAAAAAGAAGTTCAAGAGAAACAATAAAAATTTTGTCTAAATTAACCTATATGAAAAAATTGTTTTTGTTATTTCTCGAATTCTCTATGAAAAAAATGCGAAATGCTAGTCGTAATAATTTAAAGGTTGAAAAGGGGATGCTGAACTTGCGTGTGTGGTTATCGATCACCCTCTTACCACCTTGAGTGGTCTCCTCGGAAATTCTCATCCCCTTGAGTTACATCGAATTTACGTAACGCAGGTACATAGGCTTCAAATCTCTCTCTCTCTCTCTCTCTCTCTCTCTCTCGCACTTAATCATTGTTTTTGCCCTTTTTCATTCGTACAGTCTTGCGCTCTACCTCTATTTTAATTCCTTTCTTTTTTGCTTTTTGTTTCTTTTTTTCTTGTATAGACACATGTACTTTCTCTTTGTTGATCTTTTATATATTATCGGTTATTTTCTTCGAAGCTGCATCCTTTTACTCTTTCGTTCGAATACTCTTGTTCATATTGTTTTAGATATCGTTTTTTCTCCCTATTATAACACCGTTTTTCTATTCTACTATTTTGACTCTTCGTGATACGGAATCACTTTGTAGAGATTTAAAAAAATGTGATAGAAGGGCGAGAGGGCCAAAAGGAAGACTGGGACCAATAAACGAAGGGATGAGAAAAGAGAAAGCTTGTTACAGACGTGACGGACCCTCTGTACCTCAAAGATGAGACGAGAGTGAGGCAAAGGGGAGTGATGCTTTTAGAGCCTGGAATATTCACGAGGCGAAGCTCTCTTCGGACAACCTAAGCATATTTGCGCACTTGACATGGCAGTAGGGACAAGACCGATGCATTCTTTTTGCACAATGACATGCGTCCTTTTTCTAATTGATTATTCCAATACTCTAAAGTTTGAGAAAACTTATGGTATTATTATAAAATTAAATGTTCATCTTTTACGACTTTAAATATTAATTCTAACTGGAAAAATAAAATAAGTAAGACGACTATAAGATTAATTTACTCAAAGTGAATTCTTTTTGGAACAAATTTTCTAAATATTACTGATATGAAAAAGCGCTTTACTAGTATGTATACACTTCTATTAAATGAAAATAAACACATGAAATTAAAAAAATATAAGTAATATATAAAATAACATTATAAAAATATAATATAAAGAAGACAGTGTTAAGGTACAGATAATGTAAAAATTTATTTATAGAAACTATTTTCAAAGTAGAAAACTAAAGTTATTTAATAATTTTAAAATAGGCATTAAATGATTTCTTTTTTATTAAAAAATATTCCATTCAACTTACATAAATAATAATAATTTTTAAGAAAAATTTGTATAAAAAAACTTTTGAGAAAAATTCGTATAAAAAACTTTTGAGAAAATTCGAAAAAAATTTTTGATAATTCATAATAATTATTTAATTTTCGATATTTTTTTTATTGAGAAATTCATTGTTATAAATTCTAAATACTCGTTTCGTTGTTTACTTCAGATAAGCTTCGAAGATTCTAAAAGACTTCAATTATAGACTTCAACTAATAATTCGAAGCACTAACAGACATTAAATATTTTTTAATTATTTCAAACTATATATAAAATTTTTAACAAAAATCTTTTATTATATTTTTCAGCACCATTGGTTATTGAACGAAACGACATATCATTAAAGAATAGATAAAGAATTTCTTTTTTCAGATCAATATTTTAAAATATTTAAAATTATATATAAATAAATAAATATATATATATATGTAATAAGAAATGATAAATTTAAAGTAAAGTGCATAAAAATGTTATTTTTAATGAAAAACATAAGTATTGTGTAGAATATAATTGTTCAATTTACATATATGAACAGTGCCATTAATTTATTTATATTTATTATTTATATTTAAAAATCTATACAAAATATAAAAGGGGAAAAGCAATTTAATATTTCCTCCCGCCATATATATCAACGAACACAGTATTTTAATGAATATGTTGAGATAACTATTAATTCAATACTTAAAATTTAAGTCTGACTTTATGTTTTACTTCCTAAGCAGAATCTCAAAGAACATTTTCGATCCATAATCATAAATTTTTAGATTAAATTTTAAAAGAAAAAATTTTAGATAAAAAATGATCCATATTTACAGTGATAATTTTTTTATTAAGCACTAAACAAATTATTTTAATTATTTTAAATTATACATACATTTATTTGCGTAAGCTTTGAATTAAATATTGCATTTAATATTGTTTTTATAATCTACATATTTTCATGTTTCTAAATAAAAACTTTATAAATAAAATTTTAAATAAAACTAAATTCAACATAATTTACAATGCTCTATGATAATTTTAATTTAGCAAAAGATTACTATATAAAATATTTTTTTTCAATTCATGTATACAAGTATATATACATGTATACATTTCAAAGTATCCAAATAAACAATTTAATGCAAATAAATCTGTGTAATATTTATATCAGTATGGATTTAAGAAAAACAATAAAAGAAAGAGATATTGCAGTTATAATTTGAATTATAGTAGTTTAAATTGATCATTATAATCATATAAATCCTACTTCGTTGAAAATATAACTAAAACTTTAATATCCACTTCTTTTGCATGTTTTTTTATAAAAAAAGTGCAGAATTTGTCATATAATTTTTTATAACGAAATTTTAAACATTAATTTGAAATATTATTGATAATTTAACTAATACTTTGTAATTAGTTAAATATTTATATTGTCTTAAGAAATTTTAACAAGTTAAAACAGATATTTCATCCATTATGGAAGTTATGAAAAAATATATGATTCTCGCAAAGTTCATTTAACAAGTATTTCCTAAAGCTTGCAGCCTTGTTTTTAATATATACGCAATCCAAGAGGTTTGCTTGCAAAGTCAACCGAAAAAGATTTAACGCTCACAAGAAAATTTTTTAAACTTATTTTAAACTAATAAATTATTTACATTGGGGAAATTTATATCTATGTTTTTAATTAAATAAAGATTCGTTTATTTATAGACTTTTTTAAAAAGTACAAACAAAATATAGTTATTCTTTAATTTTATTTTTAAAATTGATTGTTTTATTTCAATTTTTTTATTAAATTATTGTTAATTTTTTTTTCATTTGTTCATTTGTAAATTTTCATTTGTTTAAATGAATATAAATCAAATAAAATAAGCCTTTATTGAAAAGTACAACGCAGAAATAAAATTTAGTTTGCATTTAACCTTTTAGTATTTTCAAAACTTGATTTTTTTATCTTAAATATACTAATAAGCTTTTTTAGCTCTATTTTTGCAAAAGCAAGAAAAAATGACTAGATACACGTGTATTTCGTTTATGCTATAATCTGTTTTTGATGAAGCTTTATATATGAAGTGCATAACGATCAGTATGATTTTACATAAAAGAAAAAGAAAATTTTTTATCTGTAATAGCATAATTTCTTGATTCGAATGTTTTTAGCATCATAGAATTAGTCGTTTTAAAGCCAGAGGGACAACAGCCACAAGAGCTTTTTCTTTAAGGCGCTGTTGGGTTCAAGTCGTAAAAGCATTTTGGTGACTGCAGATATTAACCTGTACACACATGCTTTCAATATGTTCACCTTCTTTCTCTATGCATCCCTCATAGATGGATCTCCTCATCTCGTGGAGGCACTGTTAATCGAGGAATATTCCGGTCATCGGGACACGAATGTCTTATATCAAATAGTTTATCAAGTGCAAATATTACTTTTGCCTTTTTTGTGGCTTGCACCACACCATGCATTGAGTTGAAAAGTTGTTAGAATAAATGGAACTTTATTTGTAATTACTTTATTTGTATTAATTGTAATCCTCGAATTACAATTTACACTACCGATGTTGGAAATGTAGGACGGATTATATTGTTTTATATGAACCATCCAGTCTCCCAGTCAGAAAAAACAGGGAAGTTTATATTAATTGCACAACTATGATTAAATTTATGCATGGGTAATCGCTATTGAATAAATGATACAAGACGTTCATTGTGTTTATTTTCCATGCATTTTATCACAATTAGTGACCAATGGTAGATTTATTATTATCTAAATTAAATTATAACCAGTACTAACAATATGGAAATTAGATTCAAAAACTCAAATTAAAAATCTAGTAAAAATATGTCAATAAAAAAAATTAAGCGATAAACTAATAGATGGGAAACTGAATATCTATGAAATTTAAGAGAGGATTTTACCGCTCAAGAAAGAAAGAGGCTGAGAGAGGGCGGGACGAAAGAGCGAGAGAGAGAGAGAGAGAGAGAGAGAGAGAGAGAGAGAGAGAGCGACAGAAAGAGAGATGAACAAGAGAGAATTTGCCAGGGTTGCCGCCCGCTGCGTGCGGAGCTGCGTCCCATGCTTAGCGAACAATGGGGCCACGGCGACAACCGCTGCACAATCGGTCGGGGCAATCAGTGACGGTTTTACTGTCGTTGAAAATCCGAGCCAAATATACAATGTTGCTGCGTGTATGCCTTGCGCCCGTGTGAGAGGGAAACTGAGGAAGAGCATGAGCATGATTTTCCCCGGTGCAAAGAACCATCGTGAATTAGGATCGCGTACGAAAAGTGTTACTTCCATGAAACTTATTTTATACTCATTTAAGCTCTTGTTCACTGTTCAAGTAAGACTGAACCAATCGCTTGTATAGTTATACGTTTTACAAATGAGTCTTCCTACCAACGAATGAGTACATTTTGTGTCAAGAAAAATTCATCTGTATTAGGATTAAATCTCATTTTAAAACAAACATTTTATGTAGAAATTATCCTATGATTTGTAAATACAAAACAAAAATAACCTCACTAATATATAACTATGGCAATCATAGTCGATAAATATATTCATTTTTAATGCAGACCTGTTCATCCAACATGTAAATATTTAAAAATCTAATATCTAGATATAGTTTTAATACAGTTATTAAACAGTTTTAATGGTTCATTATTACTCTGTAATAAATGTTATGCTTCTCTGAGTTATTAACATAATAAATTATAATTATGTATATATATTTCTACATTGGTATATTTGCACCCACACGTACAGCCCTAAACAAATAAAATTTGCCTACTTTTAATTAATTTAATCAATAAGCCTAATATCAACTGAAAGCAAAAAACACCTTAAGAATTTATTTTACATAATTTAAATAATATATTTTACTTTTATAAATATTTTATTTATAATGCCTTTAAAAACAATAATGTACCGTTAATAATAATGTTTCAAAATAATGTCTTTAAAAATAATAATATACAGAGAATGCCGTGCTGAGTTCCAATCTTAAATGTTTGCAGTATAAGTTAATTTTTCATGAAATAAATAAACATATATATGCTAATTTCATTCCAAAATATAATCAATTCGGTTTTGCACATAGTAAATAAAATATAAAATTTTAAAAAGTTTATTTAAAAAATGCGAACTAATGTTGCAGTGTTATTTTTTATGAATACTAGTAATAAGTGGAAGCCCTACGTTATAGAGGTAACTAGTTAATTTTATACATAAATAACAAAATGTAAAAATTCTATTTTCTTAAAACAAAAACAAAACATTTCTAAATCAATACAATTGAATTTAATAAGAAAAAAATAGCAAAATGGTGTCAGCAAAATTGCATATATGTAGTTTTTATGAAATCAAGGTAAAATTTTCTCAATGTATATTCGAATTTAAATGAACCGACAAACTGAGGACTTGTTTCTAAGATCTTGGCAACAACGATCCTCTAGTCTGTGCACTATTTTAACATACAAAAAATAAAATTAAACGCAAAAACGTGAATTTCATAAAATAGAAAAAGAAAAAATTACCGCGATATTCACAAACAAATTCTTGATTCCCTATCCCTATGAGACTAGTACATTTCGCCTGTGCATGCATTTATCCTCTTTAGGTGTCTTTCTGGATCCTCAGCGCTATACTACATATAGATTCTCGCGATTCGTAACACGCTAGGCATCGCATGAATAATTTTCCTCCTCGTACCTCGCTATTCTTCGTCTTCAATTGACAGACACAATAATGCCTTTTTTCTTAAAATTACGTATTAAGTTATATTAAAATAAAAAATGTAATTAATGACGAAAGACTATAAATTCACTTTTGCAACTTAGAATAAGTCTTTAATAAAAACGAATATCGAAAAATATTTTAATGTTATTGGTATGTGGTTTCAGAAGACTCATTTGGCTGTATTTTTGTATATAAATTAAAAATATTATTTTTAAGAACTTTATTTAAGCACGTTATAATACACCAAGAAATGTGGAATGTCTGTTAAAATTATTATTTCTCAAATATTTATATATAAATATAATTAATAAACTTTTTTAAGTTACAATATAATAATTTGCTTTAAAAATAAATTTTAATGTATTAATTAAAATTTAAATCTCATAACATTATCATTATTTTAATTGTATTATATTCAGTGTATTAGCAATAAATATAAGTAATATATGCCAAAAATGTTTTAAAACTGTCGAAATTCTAATTCAACAGTATATTTTATTTTTATGAAAATTTTATCCAAACTGTGTAAATATTTACAATTGCCAGGAAATTAAATGTAATGACTTGGAAAGCCATCAATTCGTAAAGAGCAATCGAGAACGAGGAGAAATCGTGTATTCCAAGCATAATCGCCTTGGAATTTAATTTGGCGTGGTTCCTCTCCGTGGAGTGCATAGTTTATTCGCCACAGAGTATACGGAGACCTCTAAATCTCCTCCTTTGCAACCCGTTCACTCTCTATGACTTCATCGATTTCAAGTTGAGATATAAGCTCGCTCATGCAGTCCAAAGCGAAGAAGACAGTAGGAGTAGTTGTAGGTCTTATGGTAGTAATGGTATTCACTCCAAAGCCATTCTCCGAAGCAAATCACAGAAGCAAATACTAGAGAAAGACTGTGATTCGTCTATATTACATGAACGTTCGTTATATCAGCTTTTGCCCTCTACTAAGGCGCATATGTTCTCTATAAACTTTGTCTATGAATTCCGTCGTATATCACGGAGGTATAAGATTTTAATAATAATACAGATAATGTATAGGTTCAACTTAAACTTTTGACTGTTTATTTACAATTGATTCATTTTTCTTTCCAACTCTCATTTTTATATTTACATTATGATTTTGCTTTTTTTAAAGTATCAATTACATTCTAGTTCGATTATGTCTCTTTATTAAAATTAATTAATCTTGTTAATATTAGTAAGATTAGCAGGTTCTTTTCGATTTCAAATTATAAATAATATTTTTGTTTGGAGTTACTATAGTCGTATGATATGACTAATTGATCAGCTCCCGAAGACAATAGTACTTCTTCGTGCCTAGATGATCAGTTTATTTATCAATTCTTCACTCTCCAAGCTTAAGATTCCGTATGCTTATTACGGTAATGCAACAATGCACTTTTCTTGACAACGTATAAATCGTGACAACATTTATAAAAATAAGTTGTAAAGTTTGAACGAGATTTTAAAAGTATTCGTATCCGAATAAATGATTCGTAACATGATGCCATGAATTCAGTGATAGATTCCAATACACTCAATAGAGATACACTTTCATATGTAAACAGTCAAGAAAAAGATAGAGAATGAAGGGAAGATGAATTTGCTATGATCGTTTTTTTTACTCGATTTTCGATCATTACAGCCAAAACACTAGCAATCTTCTCTCAAACGAAGCATGGAAATGGTGGTCGAAAATTTTTTTCGACAGTCGGAACGATGGGTTTGAACTCTCTGACGAGAGCCTCTCAGCAACTGAAATCACTCAGCTAATAACTAGAAAATAAAAGAAGAGATAATGTGAAAGATGAGGAAAGAGGGGTGGACAGAGAAAAAGAGAGCTCAGCATTACTTTTTATTTGTCTGGTAGGGTAGATTGTATACTGTATTCTTTCATTAGTTGACTGAGCGCAATGAGCATTTGTATTGTGTCCGCATATGTCTCTCTTTCTCCATATATATTTCTCTCTCTCTCTCTCTCTCTCTTTCTATCTCTTACTATATTTATTTATTAAATTTTCAGTCAATTGCCCTTCTTTTAAAATTATACTTCTTTTTATTCGAGTTCAATTTGTAGATTGTTAAAACACAGGTGATGTACATACCGTTTAATTGAATAGAATGACTTTATTAAATAGATTTGTGCTTTCACTTGTATTTAATAGTCTCAGCCTCTTTCTTTTCCCCTTACCTTATTTCGCTATCTCTTCCGTTATTCGAAGGAAATTGAATATCGAAAAATTACAGAAGATGGATGGGGCAGCCCTTTAAATGAACAATAAAAGGAGCTTTCATGTTGAACTATTCCGCTCTTGTTTCTATGCTTTTTCTCTTCAGTCGAAGTAACTGATTTAAGATATCGTATTTTCTCTTTTGACGAAGTTGTTAGAATTTCTTTAACCTATATGAGAGTTTTATTAACGGTATCATCTTGCCTCTGTGTAAAAACGTTTTGTTATAGTCTATGCTATTATTTTTTGTTATGTCTGTGCTATTATTAAAATCGTATTTTTAATGAATATTGTGATGAAAAATATCAATATAACGTAATGAAATAGTAAATACAAAATTATATTTCATTGCATGTTATTTACTTGTAATATCGCTAACTCCTACGGATTAAATTTCTCAATCTCATAATTTCTCAATTATAAAGATCTTTTGTTTAAATTAACTTATATTATTTTTTAGCAAAATAAATTTTAATTTAAAAATATATATATATATATACACTTCGGTTAAATTATAGATATTGAAATAGAGTTCTTTTTAATTTTAATTTTAATTTTAATTTTAATTTTATAATTAACTTCTAAATGCATTTGTATTAAAAGCAATGTTTTAATAAAGTATTATAAGTAATTTAGGTTCATATTTGTACAAATTCAAAAGTATTTCATAATTTATTTGTATAAATTGATTATGTATATATTATATATTATCACAAATTAAATCACCTTTTTTCACGACATACTACATACGATATACTACAAATTTGGATTTTTAAATATCCATTGAATTATTTTAATATTTGAAGTGTTACACACGTGCCTATCACTTTTTTTAATTAATTTTAAAATAGTTGGAAATGTAAAACAGTTTTATTATATATATTCACTATATTAATACACAATTGTATTATCTATATTATTATTTATAATAATTGCTGTAAAAATATATGGCTATTTATTTTATTAAAAGACATAAAATTCATTTTTAATTTTGTTGTATAAAATTTTTTTAAATAAATAAATACACCAATAATTGGACAGAAGAAATTCATCGACAAATTAAATGATATAGAATAATATGTTAAATGTTAATACAATTTATATCAAATACATAGTTTACAATATGAATTAGAAAACACTATATTCTAATATAATTAGACCGACAATGTTTCAATTTTATATATACATGAGAAAATAAATATAATTATTTTCATTATTGAATCAAACGTACAAATTTAAATATAAATTTCACAGATTGCACTAACAATAGCAAATATAAATAAAAAATAGAATTACCATAAAAGATTCTTTTAGAATTAAATTTTAGAATTGGAAATTGATTTTGAAATCAGTAGTTCATAATATGAGAAATATAAAATCTAGAAAAAGCAATTGTTAAATGAAAAACTATTTTATAAATTATTATTTGTATTGTAGTTCAAGAATTGTCATGTATATTTCTACGCATAACTATTCCAATATTCTTTATACATTTTAATCTGTAAATAAAAAGGTTTGGAAGTAATGCTTGTATATTTATTATGCTTTGTTTTTTTAACTTCATGAAAATGCCTATGTGTAAAATTCATAGTACAAAAAATTATTGTTAACAATTTCATAAATATAAATCTAATATAAAAAAATTTAATCGAAATTTATGACTTTGTATTTCATAATCTGCCCCATAAATTAATTTGAAACTTTTTAATTCTTTATGTTATTACATTGTAATCTGACAAGTATTTTATAAGAATTTTAGTTACGAGTTTAGAATTACTGAAGTAAATAATATATAAATAGAAACCAATTAAAATTCTCCAATAGTAAATTTTACATTAGCTGTGACAGTCTAGGAAAGTGATAAAATGTAGTAAAACGGGATTTCAGAACAATAGAACGAAACAGAAAGATTCAAAGTTGTAAATACCTCAACTCAATTTTCAAGATTCTGTCATTGTTCGGAACGCAGTAGGGGTTTATGCTCCTAATGACTTACGACCCTTTGCCACTAGAAAAGCGTTGCTCCCACAGAAACTTGAGTATCTCAGCTCTATCTACCTTGATAGGTATCTGTTAAAATCGCTCTCCTTCTTTGAGATTTACGAGCTAGATGTCGATTAATTTTTCAAACCGATACACGATGAAACATGTACAAAATTCTTTGAATTTTATACATTTTAGCATGTAAATTTCTTAAATACGTATTAATTCACAAATACAAGAAATACGTAGTACTAATCGATATTAAAAGTGACACTCTGCAGAATTTTCAATTTAATAACATTTATTAAACTATAAACGTTAATCATTTTATATAATCAACACGTCATACAGATCAATTTTTCAATTTTTATAAATAAGTATTCGTTATTCACCATAATATATAATTGTAAAAATTAAAAGGTGTATTTAAAAAATAGTTTTCTAATTATAAATAACATATATTGAATAGATCTTATGGATGACTATTTTGTTCATATATTAGTCGATAAACAGTAAAAATAATTAAAAATTGCGAGTATAAGGATGTATGTTTTTGGATTGAAATGTTAAATTAACTAAAAGTAAAGTTATTTTACCCATAGAGAGGTGGAGGGCTTAAATGGTGCTTTGAGTAGTAAATGGCATAACTATTGCAATTTTTAAAAGATTGTTTTAGATTATACTTTTTCAATTCAAAGAATTAGTTTTGAAATTTAATTAATTATTTATTTAATTCAACGTAAACCAAAAATTTAATCTATTACTAATATAAAGAAATATTTGTTTTATTACAAATTATTAATTATTGTATTTGTAAAATAACGTTTGCCGAACTACATACAAATTAATGTATAAATATTAATATTTCTATTATTATTGTAAAAATACATCATACTTCACCTCCGTAAAAGTTTAGATTTAAAGCATACCTTGTTTTGTAATTAAATTTATATAATTTATAAAAAAGCAGTTATCAGAAAATTATTTAGTTGTGTTTTAAAAGCTATGAAAATTCTATTTTTTTTTAAATTTCAATACATTCTTACACTTTAGTATGATTACAATCTTGTACAAATTTTATTTGAACAAAATTACAAGACTTCTTATTCGAATTAATTCTTATTCTTTATTAAAAATTGAAGAACAAATATTATATATAATATAAGCATAATATAAGTTTTATACAAAAAGGTAACTTTAAACTTAGTTCGTGTGTATATTTAAACTTAAATTAATTTTAATATAAGTAATCTTAATTAATACATTTTGCATATTGTGTCAATGTTTGTATTATTCGTTTCTCAAAGCAGCTCTTGAAATTTTCTTCCTTCCTAGGTTCTACAGTACATCGGATGTTTACAGGTAGCCGCTAGAAGCCGAATGGGAATGAGAATTTAACCGTGCATGTGCATTTCAAAATTATATCTAGCTATTCGTGTTGCTACTTCGTTGATCCTTTATTTCTAGCCCATTATAAAGCCATAACACTTGATGCATACGCTGACACTATTTCCCAGTCTATATGAATTTTCAGAATTTTTATTGTTTTAGCATGTCATTTATTGTCATTGTGTATCAAGCCAGTCTTCTTGTATGCTGTTCAAGCTTCGGTATTTCTTACTAGAGTGATATCCTTGGAACTTGGTCGAGCAAAACGTGTCCTTAATTGATTCTCGCTTATTTCCAGGAAGCACGTGCTTCTATTTTCAGACCCGGCCATGTTATTTACATATTTATGACCTTGTAAAGATTTTTCTTTGTAGTTTTAGAAATATGTGAGTTTATTTTACTAGCATTGTTGCACTTTGAACTTAATGCACTTTTCAACGTTAGTAATATTAATATAGTAAAGTATTTAAAACGTACAAAGTAAATTACTGATCTAATAAAACATTATATTTTACATTTTTATATTGTGTTGATATAAGTACTATTCAAATTTTTCAATTTTTATATTCAATTTTACATTTTTATATTGTGTTGATATAAGTACTATTCAAATTTTTCAATTTCAATTTTTCAAATTACGGAATTTTTTAGATAATAAATCGATTACAATAGCAATTATATAATAATATAATAATTGCAAATGAAAATACACAATCAAAAAGGTAAATAAAAATTTAAGAAGTTGTGTTATCTTACACATAGGCTATCAATTAGCATCATTCTCATATAGTTATTCAAGATTATTCGCCAACTATATGGGCTTATGTATTCCATCTGATGGAAAATATAGTTAGGAGATTATAAAAGAGTCCATGAAGGTAGAAGCACTAACCCAACAAGAATATACTTAAGATAAAGTTCCCTATCCTTTAAAGATATATATTTTTAAGGCAATTGAAACTATATATAAACTATGTGTTTTTAAAGCAGTAAAAATAAAAATAATATTTTAAAAATAGTTTTATTCGTATAGTTTTATAGTATTTTATAGAAAATATCAGTTACAGACCTTTATATAACCAGAAATTATCGAGCGAATAAAATACATTATAAATTAAGATTTCTATATTAATGTTATACGAAACAAAATCTTTGAAAGTTGAGTAGATATGATTTTAAAATTTATATCAATATTTAATATTATATCAATGTAGTTCCTGACTATAAATATATTCATAAAATTAAACTCGAATAGTACTGTGCTAGATAAAGGTTATTTAATAACTTTTTTACCAATCTTTTATGAGATTAATTAATTAATATTTTTTGTAATAAATTATATACATATTATATATCAATATATTTTATTATATTAGATGGAAATAAATAATTTTAACAGAACAAGATAATTATTTTATTATTATTATCTTATTTATTATCTTATAATTATCATATTTATTTGAAATAAATAATTATAACAATACATTTTTTATTTATAGAAAAAATCTCTACAATGAATGAATATAAATTGCTAAATACCAAATTTTATATAAATAATTGTGTTTTCTTTAAATGGTTTGTATACACTAATAAATTATCTATGTTCTGTGACATCTTTATAATTCTTAATTGATGACTATAAACATTTTTAATAAATATTACATCATTTTTCAAATTTTTTATTCTACATTTAAAGTTAATTTAAATATATTAGAATTCGTCTAATATTAATCCGCATATTCATAGTATTTAGTTTTACAATTATATGTTTCACTATTTCCAGAAAATTCATGTTAATAGTAACATACAAACATTAAAATTAAAATTTAAAGATTAATAGATGAAATATTTTTAACGAATAAAATACACGAGAAATAAATTCGAAAAAAAGGAAAATTTGTACATAAAATCCAAAGAAAAGTTCAGATTAAAAAAACAAATTCTGAACAAAATTATTAATTGATATTATTTTACATTCTCCAACACATTATAATGAAGTATAATATAATGTAAAATAATTATAATATATAATATATAACATCATATATATTATATAATATATACTATATAACAATAATATAACATCTATAGTTGTCATCAATTAGATATCGATTGTAAATATAAATTTTGAAGTTCAAAATTTTCTTATACATGTGATTAAAAATTAAATTCATGTGTCTTGTAAATACATTATGGGTAGACCTATTATGTATTATATATGGATATACCTACAAATATAGTACATACAGCAATTATAGCAAAAATATAATTTTTAGTTTTAATAAAGTATTCTTTTCCCTTTAGTTTGAATAAATATTGAATATTTTATGTAATAATTGATGTACAATTATGATGTAATTATGATGTACAATCCATAAAATTAAATTGTTTCAATTTGTCGAATATTCTTATTAATAATTATTATTAAGTCAATTATAATAATTATATTATAATAATATTTCAATAATTTTTAAAGTTTTAAGAAATACATATTTATTTAAAATATAAGTATTCTTCTTTAAATTATATTATCTATTTTGAGAAATTTTATTTACTGCATTCTCATGAAAAAAAGTTGTATCAATTTGTATTTTATTTCCTTGTAGTGTCCATTTAATTTCAAAAGACTTTATTTGTACATATTTCAGTAGTTTTAATATGTAACGGAAATTAATATCATTAAGTATCAAATATCATTAATTTCTTTCTTATTTTATATTTAAAATAGGATTATTAACTATGTTTTTAGTACTTGATTTTTAATATAATTGATTTTTGAAAAGTTAGATCAAAATTTCGTATGTATATAGGTAACTGTATATGTATAAGTATATACGTATAAGGTTCTCACAATCATAAATTATTACTTATGTTTAAAATAAACGAATATATTTGTATACATGTCAATTTTTAATAAATTATTTTATAAATTTTAAAGAATCGTAATTTTAGCTTTAAACTAAATAGTATATATTACATACTTATATAAATAAATATTTCATTTATTAAAGTATTGTTTGATAATTTAAATAAGTAATTAATTTCATTTTAATACGCTGAAACATTAATCATTACATTAAAATAAATGTAAAAGACTTACTAAAAATATTATTAAATAGTTTATATTTATATTTATAATATTTATATTTATCAAAAGTTATATTTATTAAATATTGAATACAATATTTATCTAAAATGTAAGAAAAGGTTGTTCTGCTAATAGTAACATTTTTTCAAAATTTAATAGAATTTTCGTATATGTTAATTTTATATATAATTAATGTATTTTATACAAATTATGAGTATTTAAAATAGAACAATTGACGTATCCAATTTTCTTATTTTTGCATATAAAGAAATGCTTATTGTAAATACTTTCATAACATTTTTAACATAAAATAAAAATTTTATATTTTAACGAAGAAAACATAAAACAAGTTAATTAAACAGTTCATAAAATAAATTATAAATTTAGTTAAAAATATAACATATAATATAACATATAATATATCTAAATAATAATATTAATAAAAAATAATTATATTATTATATTATGTAGTTTTTAATAATTATACTTTAATATTATTTTGCATCAATATATAATGTACAAATTTAATATATAATACATAGAATTTATTAATAAAATGAACGTATATAAATTATCATTATTTATTTAAACAAAATTCAAATCTTTTAAAATTATATGATTCATCTTGGAAAAAATGATAACTTTATAAATACTAAATAATTAAATAGTATTTTAATATTAAATATTATTTATATTCAAATACTATGTGATTCTTTGAATAATATAATTTTCTTACAATAAATTTATATATTTCTATATAATAATTTTTTAATTTTTAATTATAACATAAATTATTGTGATAATTACATTTTTAGTCTTTTTTTTTAAATATTCAAACATGATGTATAATTAGTCAAATACAAAATATATCGTAATCGTAATAAATAATAGATTAGAATAAAATGAATCAATGAATGTAAATATTAAATCAATGAAAGTAGTAGATTTTTAAACAAATTTACTATATATATGAAATTATGAATTATATGAACTATATATATGAAACAAGGGGCAAATTTATAACTGGCTTTTAATATTCTTTTTTGTTCTGCATTGATTAAACATGAGTATTACAAAATATGTATCGAAACTGTATAGAACAAATAGGCATTGCAAATAGAAAATAGAAAGTGAAAAATAGATAATTGAAATTAAGAGGTAAGTAAATTTTGAACAGAATTTTTTATAATAATTTTTATGAAACTACATTTGTAACTTAAATAATAACATTGATTTTATCAATAATATTTCATATCCATTCTATTATTAGAGTGAGTATTGTATTATATTATGTTAATGTAAAATGTGAATTCAAAATAATAATAAAAAATATATATTATATGAGCTTTATTTTTAGAAATTAAATTAATATTTATTAAAAAAATAATAAATTATTAATTGAAGGAAACAAGAGTTATGCTTTTTTATAATATTAGAAGTTCTGTAGAAATTTTTTATAACTATCGTGATTTTTATAATTTAAGGAATTTATATATTGATTTGCAATGTAATCATGCAAAATTATTATATAATAGTTAACAATTATTTTGTATTTAATAGAATAAGTATGAGACGTTAATATATCTGTTCGATCAGATTATTTGAAATTTGAAATTGTATAAATATTTGTATAGAATCTTGTTTCAGAGCAATAGAATACAATGGAGCAAAACATCGAAAGTGCTATTATGCATATGTTTAAGTATCTATATATTTTTTTTTTAAGAAAAGGGGGATAATATGGTTGCATAAAAGAAAAAATAGCATTATTTTTAATTATTATTGATAGTTATTTTTAATAGTAGTTTAATTTTCATACTTTAACAATATCACTATTTCATATATACTTGCTCTTTGGTTCAGAGTAAAAATCTTATCGTTTTATTACATCACGTTTTTAGAAACGAACCTGTCAGAGATTCGAGAGAAGAAGGAGAAGATACAATAAAATCATTTTACAAGCAGCGCTAGTAAATTTTATGTTTCTAAGCACCTGCGTACACTGGTTTGCTCCCGCACTCTCTCTCTCTCTCTCTCTCTCTCTCTCTCTCTCTTTCTCTCTCTCTCTCTCTCTCACTCACTCACTCACCTATTCGCTCACTCATACCCCTCCAATATAGTACTAAGCATCTTATCCAATGCTGATTCCAGTAGTCTTTCCTCCAACCATTCCCCAACTTCCTCATGCACGATTATACATGTGCACAGAGCGAAAGTTTGGATTTTTAAAACTATGCTATGCATTTATGAGTCTACCTGCAGTTGTTTTCTTGTCTTCTATTGGCATTTTGTTATGAACATAAAAAAAAACTAAAAACTGAAAAAACTATTCAATGAATTTAAATCTTTATTATATTCAGGTATAAGCGCTGATTGCCTGCTTTCTCTTACGAGTATCTCCTAAACACATATTTAAAATGATAAACATATCTTCTATTACTGCTTTTATTTTATTAGTTTAAAATCGAATTTTTTAGCATACTATTCTTCAATTTTTCTCCAAATCTTTGCAGAAAATATTTTCTTTCTGTTATGTCATAAAAAAAGGGTGCTGAAACGAATAAATATGATTTAATGGCAAAAGTAGTGAAATTAATTTGCCTAACAAAAATAGCAAATTTTTTCACATTCAAAAAATTACTTTACACATATCCAAAACAGAAAGGTCTAAACCCTCAGTGGCGAGAAGAGTCAAAATGGAAAAGTACTAGCGACCGGAAGGTGCACCTGCAACCAAGCACGCCCTACTTATTTCCTGATGTAGAAAGTAAAATCAGGTTAATTCTTGATTGACCCTTTTTGTATTTATGTATATTTTATGTGTTGAAGGTACGCAGTTCTGGTTTTAAGCAGTACCTAAATCAGGAATTAAACCCAACTAACCTGTTCGTTATGGGAGGGGTAGTCAGCAAAACATGCCAATAGTGCTGTCGCATTTATTCAAAGCATTAACACACGTGCAACTTAATGCATTACGAAATTATACATCAAAAGCTGATCTCTATTGAAAGTAAGTACAATATTAATATTAATCATTCTAACTTGTTTTATCTAACGATAACCACTGTTCATCCTTTTTAATATTTAACTTTTTCATTTTTTAAATATTTTCTAGCATTATAAATTAAAAAAAAATTAGTCGTCTGATTCAATTAAGATTCTTTATTTTTAGTTTTAATAAATTATTATTTATTACAAAATTAATACAATTTTATGCCAAGAAAAAATAATATATTTGAAATTGAAAAATAAAAAAAAATAACACCATGAGAAAAGTATTCAATGTACAGCGATTGCTAAACTACATAGAAAGAAACAAAACAAAGGTAAAAAAAGAAATTGTTGGGGAAATAAAAATAGAGAAGTGAAAACGAGAAATAGTCGAAATAGAATAAGTAGGTCCTCAATTCAAGTGTTTAGAGGATATCCTGTGTATAAAATAACCACGATTAGAAAGGGACTAAGAAAGTAAAGTAGATAGAAAGAAGAACGGTCCGCAAAGGAACCTGAAAACGTCACGGCAGACCTGCTGGTACACGCACTTTTGTGATTGACACCTCTTGGAGAAACCTTCTTCCGGAAGATAGAAGTTTCAAGTCTCATAGTTTAAAGGATTGCATATAATACACTCGCACTAATAGTCGAAGAATTTTCAATTTTTAATTCCAAATTCAAAACTTAGGAAAAAAAGGGAATGGATACTACAATTGTCGTGGATTTTGCATTTTTTATCCTTTTAAATATACAATAGTTGAGGTCCGTTTTTTCCCCATTATTTATTGAGAATTCAGTTATATAGTAAATAGTATTGCGGCTTATTTTATTTTATTTACGTATTATAAGTTATAATTAAGTATTGAAAATTATTAAAGAGAATATATTAAAGAGAAAAAATATTTAATTTCTATTTTGTTTGATATTTTATAAAGTAAACAGCCTTTTTAATACATATAATACATTTAAAAAAGCTTTATTAGTATTAAGTACTAAATGCTTAACTATGTTCTTAACTAAAATCTTTTAATAAAAACAATGTTTATTTCAATTATTTGTATTATTATACTTTTAAACGCACATGTATATGTACTAGCACGCATAAGTGTAGTTGTAAAGTAATTGAATTGTATTATTAACTAACCCACAATTAATCTATCACATTAATGTTCAAAATCAATATATTAATTATCATATTGTGTTTTTATACTATTTATGTGTTTGATTATTATTACTCAATAAAAGAGCTTTCTTTAAAAATACTTTTCATAAATAACAAATACGGTATGACTATTACCAATTTGTTTTCGAATATTTCAATGTTTAGAAAAATTTGAATAATGTTTAAAAATAATTTATTTTTAATATATTACCTATTTTATTACTTTTCATTTAATTGACCATTCTAACTTTTTATCCTTGTTTTCCACACCTATAAAAAAAAACCGAAAAAGTGAATGAATAAAAATAGAGGGTAAGGAAGATACAGACAAAGAAAGAGAGAGACTACGGAGTATATTTTAGAAATGCAAAAAGGATTCTGTGAAAATCTGAGGGATTGAAAACAAGAGTTGAATACTAGAGAATGAGTACCAATCCAAATCTCCGTCTGTCTATCTGTTTGTCTCTCTCTCTCTCTCTCTCTCTCTCTCTCTCTCCCTCTCTCTCTCTCTCGCATACACACGCTTTATCTATCTTTCTCTTTTTCTTTCACCAAAAATAAGTGATAAATGCAAAGCTATGTGAAAAAGCATAAAAGAAACCATCATAATAGGGGAGGGAGAGGGGATTGTCAAAGTAGACATAAAAAACTAACTGGTTGATTTTGTTCAAATCAACTGCAGATTTTTGCAATTTTACAAAGAAAAATGAAAATTCTTCTTAATTGCATTCTTTCCCTTATTACTTTCTCTTTTCGATGAATTACCACTCTCATATTTTCAAGGTTATTAGGTCTATTCCATTCTCATATTTTCAAGGTTATTGGGTCCCTATTCCACTCTCATATTTTCAAGGTTATTAGGTCAACAGTAACAAATATAGAATGACAGAAGGGTTGAAATTCATAAATTAACTTTGAAACATGAATTATTTTCGATATTAAGAAGGGTTATATGTATATATAAATTTATAGGTATAAATTTAAGCATATACTAAATTTTGTTTATTTATGATCTATTTTACATACTTTAAAACTTTAATATTATATCTATATTTATAATTTCATTTTTTAAATGATATGTACATAAATATATATGTTGAATAAAAAATTCTTATTAAATAGAGAATCTTTAAAAGACATACTTTTGTATAATGATAAATTTTATATCACATTAGGTCCACGTGTTTTTGCTAATATGAGATTTAATAATGGCATCAAAATAAATTTTAATTACTAATTAAAATATCGTTCCTACTGTATTGAATAATTTCATATATATTTATTTACGAATAAAATTTATTAAAAACTTGTGTTAATCGTATTTTTATTTATTACTAGAACTAGATTTGATAAATAATCTTTTAAGAAAAATATATGTTAAAATAAAAGATATATGTTGATAGTTCTTTATTTACAAGGTCTTTATTTAAAATTAAATATTTTTTAGAAAATAATACTTTATATGTAAATTAGTATGTAAATAAGTTTATATGTAAATTATCAATTAATTCCGGTAAATACGTTTCAAATATACGTTAAAATTGATAAAAAAAAAATCGACCATTAAAAACATGACATATATTAGAAGTTTATCTTCGTCAGAATAATGGATAAAGACAAAATTGTTATTTCATTAAAAAGATGTTGACATATCTAAAAATACAACAAACAGAATTATTAAACGAAATTAAATATTTATTATTTATTAAAAATTATTTATAGTTGAATACTTCAAGTATACATATATATAAATATAGTTGGTAAGATTTTTACAACCGGAAATTTCAAATATTCTGTCAAATCACACGTGTCGCCCAGCAATACATATGAAATGCAATAACGTAAGTAGGAAATACAGAGAAAAACAGAGAGAGAAAGAAATAGAAATCGAGTATCTTCTAGTTACATAATGACCACATATGTTCAGAAGAAACTCAACACAAATATCTACGAGATCTCTTATTTGCTTGAAGATCTGGACAACAGCTGATTGGAATTTTCATTTGAGCAGATAAAACGTGGTAAATTGTTCTAATGTACAATCACATTTAGTTTTCTTTCTTTTTTTTTCATAACAATACGAGTACACCCATATGTATATACTGGGGTACATAGTTTCAAGAATCTATATAATAGTTATACAAGGTGGTTAAAAAGGTTATTGCACCATAGCTGAAGATAGACCGAAGCTGATATGATTCAAAAGACATATTATGACTTTTTTATTGTTCGATATTCGTTTTCAATATATAGAGATTTGAAATAGGCCGCATTGATACTAGGAATTTCATAGTTATACTCAATATAACAACTTATACTTTGCCTTTATTTTCATTTGATTAAAAATATATGTTCCATTTTCAGATTTTCATTAATTATAAACTTAATAAATTTATATCTTTTATTATATATTCAATTTTTTATGTAAATAATTAGTATTTTTTTAATAATTAGGTAACACATGTGAATAATTATACCATTGTTTATTAGCAAGTTTTATCCTTAATTTATAAATATAATTATATTTAATAGAAATAATAAGTAACACTTTATACAATATATAAACCTTGAAGTGAATCAAGCTTTAATTATATATTTAAACATCAGTTCTTAAATGACTTTTTTTTAATACTATACAAAATTCAGAAGTATTATTAACTAAAAATTAACTAAATTATAAGTTAACATATTTACAAAATAAAAAATGTGTTTACCCATTAGAACTTTTTCATTTACTTAATTTGTTTTATTATAAGTAATTAAAATCAAAATAATATACTATAAAGCTTATACGATAAAGCATAATTAGATTTTTCTGTCATTGTACAACTAAATTATGAGAAATCAATTCAGAAATATCTATTATTACTTATTATACTAACGAAAGAGTTAAAAAGAGAGAAAAAGCAAGCGGGTGACAACACCCGTTGAGCTTGACAATTTCGCGCTTTTACTAATATGTTCACGTTCTTTCTCAAACCACGACGATACCAAGAAAGAGTTAATCTCTCTCTCTCTCTCTCTCTCTCACTCTCTCTCTCTCTCTCTCTCTCTCTTTTTCTCTCTCTTTCTCCCTAACATTTCTTGTTCGTATTTAGATAATGTGGCTCCTTAAAGTATATCTCAAGTCTGCATGTTTTGCTGAGGGAGGATTAGTTACTCAACTAGAAAAATGACACAAGTATATGTGACATATTCATTATTAAAAATTACTTTTATATTATTACTTATATTGAGATTTCAAACAGTTTATCTTTTTAAACACGACTAATTAATTTAATAAGTATTTTTAATAAAAAATAATTTAAATGAAATGTAATAATAATAATCATAAAAAACATTTTTTTATAAAAATTTTAATTTTTTATAAACAAATATTATCAAATAGCATTGATTCGATAGAGGTATTTAATCAATACTATATAAATATAAATCTTTATTATTCTATTTACGTTTTATCAATAATAAGAATTATTGTTATTTTTTAGTATTATTAGATTATTAGACCACTATTAATTAAACATTATTGATATATATGCAAACATTTATTAAACTATTTTCAAAAATATTTTCACGTAGTTAATATAATTTCAGGAAATATATACTGAGAAATATAATTTACAAGATTTTATTATTATATTTTAATCTATATTAACTATATGGATTTCTTACTTAAATAAGAACAGTATTGTTTAAACTCGTATTACTACTTTGCGTTTTTGTTTCATTTAAAAATGAAACAATGAACAAAACTAAATATATATTTTAAAATAAAAAACTGATTTTGAAAATTTTTCATATATTATTTCTATTTCTACAATGTAAATGAATAATATAAGTAATAATAATACAAATATATTTAAATTACAATATTATATCATTAGTAATTTTATTCTTTAATTTAGTATGTACTTTATTTGAATAAAGATTATATGTTAAATCATCAAGTATTATTTTAATCAATATATTGATATGAGTTTAAAAATTTCAGTTTTTTAGCATGGATCATTAACAACATACATAAGAAGTTATCCTAATTTCATCAAGAAATTTTGCACACTTTCATTTGCGGCACTTTTTATAAAAGTTCTCAACATCTTTTATGTCAGAATTCCTGGAAATACTAAGAATGACGCACTATGGTTTTATCAAAGATTCACACGTGCTTAGCAGGTTTCCTTAACTTGAAATTACTTTGTTGGATTCATAAAACGTGTTTTCGTAATTATATACCAGGATAAGTTGAAGTGACAACTAATATAATTAAATTTAAAATTAAATGATTGATACAAATATAAACAAAAGTAAATTATACGTAAAATATGTAAAATATATAGAATGAGAAATGCTTTTATATACATACTGTATTTACAATAATTTATTTTATATTAAAAAAATTCTGAAATATTCTTTAAATTATATATTATTTAATATTAAATAATTTACTATATATGTATTTTTATTAAATTTAAATTTTATGGTATATACATTAAATACCCAATAAAGAATTAATTTAAAATATTTTTGTATAAACTTTGTATAGTTATCTAATACCATATTCATTTCTAGTGTTCATATATTTTTATTTTATATCAATTACTAAATAATGTAATATTTTCAAATTAAATAAAACTTAATTTAAATCTGTTTAAAAAATTTTTAATATGTAAAATGTATTTGTTATTTCATTTAGTATATTTATTAATTTTGAAAAGATAGAATTTGATGATCAAGTAATATGCAATAACAATGAAAATAGTAGTAATAGTAGTAGTAGTAGTAGTAGCAGCAGTAGCCACAACAGCAGCAGTAATAATAATAATATAAATCCAAAATGTTATACGAAAAATTAGGAAAGAAAGACTTGTAGAATATTTAAAACAAATTTTTAAATCTTTGAAATACGTGTTTTACTTGTTCTACTTTATAGATAATGTAAAATAAATTACGTAATGAATTTTTAATGAGTGTAATATTTATTACGTTCTAAGTGTTCAGTATTAAGTTAGAATAATAAAACTAATTATATCTCGATGGAAATAATATATAATGAGAGTGAAGAACAAAAAGTCAGTTTTGGAATTCGGAAAATGCAAACGTGAAAATATTCTCAGTTCTTGAGTATGAATTTTTTTAATAGAACGTGACTTCTTTGTCAGAAAATTAAATAAAAGCAGAGTAATACACACAAGTAAGACAAAATGAGAGAGAGGACGTGTGCGTGTGCTTTGACATGTCTATATAAGCTAGAATAAAAGAGAGAGAGAGAGAGAGAGAGAGAGAGAGAGAGAGAGAGGAGAGAATAACGAAGAATAAACAGAGAACACAGACTTTTTGTACGAAGGTAGAATTTTAAGCTGCACTTTCGCTATTCAAAAAGGTGACTGAGCGCTTTTCTTTCGGGGAAAAAGAAATTCACCTCTGTCATCTCAAAAAGTCGCCTGTGTCATCGGAACGAAGCGACCGAAAAAAACCAAAAAGCAATTTTAAGACAGGACTCGGCGTCGAAGAAGTAGAAAATGTTTCATTATTGAATTGAGTTATATATATAGTATATATTATTTTTTATTTCCTTAAAATGCTTTCTCTGCATAAACTACACATTTCTAAAATGTAACAAAATAATACAGGATGAAATATCTATGCATTATTTTTCAATTATTAACATTGTTCATTTACACATTTATATTACACATGAATGCATTATGCATGTATATACAATTATAACAATATTCTCACAAAAATATAAATTAGAATATAATTATTGTGATTTATTATTATACAAAATAATCATTATTAATATTTCAACACTTCAAAATTAACTGATTATAAAAGCTATTAAAAAGTATGTATACAGTGTAGACGTAAATTTATATTATATTTATTAACTTTACGTAAATATTATGCTTATAGCTATGACAAATTTATATGTTAAATTCAATTACCATTTTTTTATTTTATAACAAAAATTATTGACATTAAAAAATTAATTTTGTTGGATCATAAATCTAACGAAGATTGACCGTGATTACAACTTTCACTTATATTTGCAAACATTCTATTTTTGAAAAATGTGTATTATATCATAATTATTAAAATTGTTTCTACATCATATACTTATTTTCACATAACTTATACAAGTTTTTGTACGTAATTCATATGGATGCTTAAAATACCAAAAATATTTTACTAGAAAGTTTACGTGATTATTCCAACAATATTATACAGTTTATAAAATTGTTATGTAATATGATATATAACCTTGGAAGTAATAGGTAGTTTGTAATTGCGTTGATTGAATCTGTCGTAAAAAAAGTATTGATTGCAATATATAGAAAAGAGAATCTATTTGAATCTGTTTGATGTATTAAGAGCAAATACGCGGAAATGATTTGAATATGAAGCAATGAAATACTTTCATTTGTATTTACCGTTAATTTAATTTTTGTTAATAGTTCAAAAACATATTTACAAATTCAAGCAGATGTATTTCTTGGAACATTAAGCAAGTATTTAGCGTTTTGATACTAGACCAAAAAATGAAAGAAACGTAAGAGCTCAATGTATATTCTGAAAGGAGACGCTTTTGCTATTAACAGGAAGCTCATTCGATCAGAATACAAAGAATCGGACGGAACGGAATTTTCAATCGATGTTATATACAGGTAGTATTTCTTTTCGGGCGGTCAACTTAAATTTTTATTATTTTGTGACACACGCTTTTAGGTTCTTTGTGAGTTCTTCACGAGTCTTTGTGTGCCAATAAAAAAACAAGAAGCCATACTTTGATTTACTCAATAAAATGTCTAAACATATTTTAAAACAATTATAATAGATATATTGAAGACATAAGAACATAAGATTTTACCAATTTTGAACTTGTTTTATTTTTGCAATTTAATTTTAAATGTATAATTTAAATGTATATAAATGTAAAATTTCATAATATTTATATTTCTTCTAAATGTAACTTCGTAAAGCGTATTGATTGAGTTCAATGCGTAATTGAATAAGCAGCATCGAGCTACAGCTGAAATTTTATGAAAAAATTAAGCATTTAAAAGTAAAAAGTCAAAAACAAAAAGAATGAATGTCGAGAAATGGACAACGAGAGAGCTGCCTTATAAATGAAAAAGTAGAAGATAATAGGAAAGATAATAGGAAAGATAAAAGATGGAAAAGCGCGTGACGAAGGAGCGTAATAAGAAACAAAAATGCGTTTCAGCTAGAGTAGGACAGACAGTAGTAGGCATCTGCTGAGGAAACGGTAGTAGCAATACTAATAGTAATCTATAGTTGTGGTGGTGGTGTAGGATAGTATAGCGTAGCATGACATTGGTTTGGCAGAAGAGAGAGGCAAAGTTTGTGCTTCCCAGGCTCTAAAATGCACCTGGTACCCTATTTTCTCCTTTGCTCTTAGTCCGTGTCAATGCTGTTCTCTACTCCAGCTCACTCTCGCGCGGGATTACGCCGCTTCAGTTGCGCGCTCTTCCTTCTACGAAGATATGCTTTCTTGAACCTCAATAGCTCTCGGGATTCGGGACCTTCAATGGCGCGATTCCCGTGGAGCGCCATTCCTACTCCTTTTATTCCTCATCAGCATCTCTTTCTTTCAAACTGTAGGTAGATACATAGAAATATAGATATATAAATAAATATACAAATAAATGGATAGATAAATATAAATATAGATATATAAAAAATAGATAGATAAATAAATATGTAGAGGGAGCGAGACAGACAGAGAGAGAGAAAATTATGCTTGACATTTGTGATTTCAATATACACGCGACCAGTCGATTTATGAACCATAACTAGATTGAGTTCTATCCAGATTTATGGTGGATTTCTCCTTATTTCTAGTACAAATATTTTGAATTCATTTATACTTCTTCATTTGTTCTATGATCTTCTAATTTTCGAACCCCTTGTCTCAAATCACGAATACACGATTCTTATTTATTTCTTATTCACTGTTGAATTTTTGGGAAAAGATCTAAGTTATAATACTGTACAGATTTTTCATTCTTTCGGAATTATTATGACATTATGTTTTAATTCCTATAATGTACATTATAGACGTAAATAAAAATTAAGATACACTATTATTTTGTAATTAGTTTTAAATGTAGATCAGATAATAATATTTTAATTTTCATTAAATGATCATGTTTATTATGTGATCCTATTTAATAAATAGAAAAAAATATAAAAAGTGCAAGTTGATTTCAAAAATTTACAAATCCTTAGTTTGCAGAATTTATAAATGTTACATAAAATTTAAAAAATAAATTTATCAAAAAGTTAAAGTTAATATCAAAGTTCTATACGTAAATTTGAGTTATAATTGTAAATATGTTCCAAAATATTTTAATAATTGTAATTCTTTTAAAATATTAAATATCAGTTCACAAATTATATTTTGAGATACGTTCATATTTCTTTCATATTTCTTTCTTATAACAAAAAAGATGTACAGTTATTATTTGTTACACAGAATTTTTGCTGTTAGAACACTTTCGCTGTTAAATAAAAATGTGAACGTAATCAATTAATTATTTACAATCAATTGTACGTAAGTACTATGTGACTAGAAACTGTAGAGAAAAAAGAAAAAAGAATGTAAATTTTCAAGTATATGGTGATTTTATTTATTTTGTGAATTATGCTGTTAGTTTCTATTTTCTAATATTTTTACCAATAAACACTTTAACACTCTCAAATGCTGATATCTACTAAAATTTCTAAATCGATTTCATAAATGTATAATGTACGTATATAAAACAGTAATTGCACAAAATTGGTTTATTGAAGATTATAGATTGTTTAAACATTTTGTTTATGTTGTATCATTTTTTTTAATTATGCATCATGACTGTTCATTCTAAAATGAATTTTTTGTATCAAAAAGTAAATCCCAATAATAATCAATTTCATAATATTACTTTCATTATATAGTAAATTCGTAATCTAAATAATCAAATTAACCTAAATTCGTCTACTTTTATTAATTATTAGAATAATGTCATGCAGTTCGTATACTTATTTTTTTTTAATTTTACTAGTTATTTCATTTATACTGCTTCTATATATAATTTTATTAAAAATTATGGAGTAAATAGAAATCTAAAAATAATTGAAATTTTGTGAATATTCATATATTTTTTACTAAATTTTAAATTTTAAAATTTAATTTTTTAACTTTAAATATTATATCTTACATTGTTGAATAATAAATTACTTTTTAAAAACATTATTTACTACTCTTAAATTTTTTGTTAGAATATATTGATCTAAAGAAACAATCCGGAGCACTACTACAAAATATATATTATTATATATTATTAATAATTTTTGCTCTATATATTGCTTAGACTATTACATATAAAGGTTTTTAAAAAGAATAGTTACTAATATTATTGATACATGGTAGGAAAATTTGTTTTATTGATCAAGATTAAATTTATTCAAACAAATTATTTTCTCTATACTTTACAGACATATGGTATTATAATTGATATAATATGAGATACATTTATAAATTATTATATTATCTATAAATTACACTGGACAATCAATAATTCCAAATAAAATATCTGATTGTATTATAGTGTAAAAAGTACAAGTTTTATTGATACCTTCAACACATATACGTAAAATGTAACATAAAAAGGAAGATTTTTTATTGTTGTCAAATCGGATACACATAACAGTGTTACATAAGTTTCGAAAGAATTCAGAGTAGTTGTGTATGCCGAAGAAACAAGGAAATCATAAGTTCCGTTGCTTCAAGATATCAATTTTGTCCCTTCTTTTACAATGGAGAGGTAGGAAAGAGAGACACAAGAATAGTAGAGAGTAGTGTAGAGTCTCGTACAATCCTCCATATTGCTTTACTCGCACAATGCAGACAGGCATATATAAGACATATAACATGTTCTGCAAAAAGCGAGTCCTCGAACGGATTTCTTGTTTGGAACACTCAGAACAAATTCAGTAGAAATAAAAAGAAGAAGTCTAGGGAGATAATGTATAAGATACTTTCTCTATACTTCATTGACTTTTTATAGTTAACTATATGGTTAAATTTATAGTTAACGAATAATTAATTTTATTATTTCTACAAATTTAATAAATTTATTATTTTTTCAATATAATTAATTATTTTTGAATTAGTAAAGCTAATCTTAAAATTATAAAATATTTTATATAAAATTTAGATTTTTCTCAAACAATTAAGAAGAATGCACACACACACACACACACACACATATAGTAAAATTATTAGCCATCTTAATGTCTGGTTGTAGATAATAACTGAATTTTGAAGGTGAGTTCAACGTATTCTTCTATAAAGTAAAGACAAAAAAGTTTAAATAAAAGAGATAAAAGAAAGAATAAATTGTATAGATGGATAGAAAAAGAGAAACAAATAGTTTTTGAATAAGAAATGAAAAGAAAAATTGATATAAGGAAAGTGATAGAAGAACGAGAAGGTTAGGTCGAAGGATGGAGTTGGATAAGAATGAGAGTGAGAGTGAAAGGGGGCGTGAGGAGGTGGAGGGGATAAAAGTAAAAAAAGCTAGAACAGAGAGTGAAGGGGAGTAGGAGAAGGAGCCTTTTGTGACTTTTGCAATGCACGACCTGCCTCAATTCTGTCAGTCGTCCTATGAGTTATGGCGCGGCTTGCTGCGCCGTCAAATGGCGATTCGGCCCTCGCCTGAATAAAAGTGAAGATATCATCGGCATCGGAACGATAAATCGCGTACTACGCCGGGCACTCATTTTCGTAATGGAAATTTCATCGCACTCGATTGTCTTATTGTACTTTTGGCCTTTTCTTCTCCCTTTCTTCCCTTTAAATAAAAATAGATTTATTGTGATAAAAATAAACACAAGCATGAAATGAGTATTGTGCCTTTCATATCATAATTTCGTTTCTTTTTAATGAGAAAAAATTCTTAAATTTATGGATCAAATTTGAAATTTAATATAAATTCCTTGCAGTAAATCATTTCTAACTTTTATGTAAATTATTCGCTTTCATTTTATAGAACGAAATATAGATATTTTGCGAATGTACGATTAATACATGTCTACACTTATTTTACTTTTTAATTATTAGAATGTTGCATATTTTTCATAAGATAAAATTAAATAAGATAAATTATGTTATTAATTTATCTACAGAAATATTGAAATAATATATTTACAAAGAATCTTTACTTAATTTAGTCCAAGACATGTAAAGGGTCTGCTAGAAGTGTTGTTAGATAATTAAATGATTTATGCTTAACTCAAACGATTTTAATGTATTCCTATTATTTGTTACAAAGAAATTACCATTTTATTGAATGTAATTTTATTTGATTATTCCTTTGCTAGCAAGGAAACTATGCAAGCTAAAATACAGTCAAATCTCATATTTAAAATATCATTGAAGTTAATTTTGTGTAAGAATAATAGGAAATAAAATAAATATTACAGTTTCTTCATAATGAAATTAAAATTTACATGTAGTTATAGATGTTTTTTCAGAATAACTATGTTATTAAGATTGAATTGGAATAAATCTAAATACATATATAATTGGCTGATAATACTATTTCATAGTAAATAAATCTTAAACAAATAATATATATTAGTTTTCCTAGAAAACGAAACTCAATCAAATTTTTTGATCGTCATAATTTGGTAAAGCATCTATTTACAATAATAATTAAAAAATTTATTGATAAAATGTCATTTTAGAACAATATTTTTGTAATTAAAATAATTAGTAAAAATTACATGTAAAGCACATAAAAATTATTTTTTAAAATGGTAAATACTGAAAATATAGCAAACTCAATCACTCATCTCATTCGCTTTTTTAAAAATATACACAAATTAGGATGCAAGGAGGCTCTTTCTAAAATCGAAATATAAATAAAAGTATAAGGTATTTATTGTATGTATAAAGACATTTTCATCATGAAAAATTTTCAAATCTCCATTTTATAATCCTAATAGTTTCAGTGATTTCGAATAAAAATGATGGCACGATAATGTTTAGATCAAGTTTGATCTACTTTCTTCGTCTGAATTCGTCATTCCAACTGCAATGATAAAGGTTCCAAGCAACGGACCGAAAATGCGCTGTCACGTTGTTGGAAATATACAGAAAGAATCATTTAACTTGGCGAGTCTGGTTGAGCGTGAGGATGCAACTCATTACAACAGATGGATGCGTGGTTGACTCGTCTGTGGGAAAGCAAAACTCGCTTATAAAATTGAAAATCCTATTAATATTTATAGTGGCGCTCCACCAATAATGTGAGCTGATGCAGAGGGAAAATAAATCATTATTTTCTTGCAAGGTTAGACCTTTTTTGTAGATCCTAGACGAAGCAATTGACCAACATTAATAATTAATTTCATGTTAGTTTTTTATTTCGATGTAATATTTTTAGTAAGCATTATCCATGTAAACTTATTATTTTACGTAAATGGAACTAATAATTATTGCATTCATAAACACAATATGTATTTACGGAATACTTGACATTAATCGTTTTAAGCATCAGAGTGATAAAATTGTATGCAAAAATGTAATGTGTTTTCCGACTATTACTTTTGATAAAGGTTCCATACTGTGATTAAGTATGTTTGCTATGACTTGCTCGTAATATACTTATACTTGTATATAATACTATATAAAGTGAATATCAATTAAACTTGATTAGTTTCAATTTTTGTTTGGCAATCAATTTAAAGTGCGATTTTGTATTTGATAATTAATAATAATTATTAGTAGGACAAAAATAACAGGGAGGGATCTTTATCTAATTTTTAGCTATTTGTTCCAAGAGATGGGTGGATTATGAGTTGAATATTTTCATCTTGATTATATTGGATGTAGTTTTGATTTATTATAATTTATTATAGAATCTCGAGTGATTATTTAATAGTTGGTAGCGTTAAATGTATTCCGATTTGCGAGCTGTGCAAGTCAAGGAACAATCTGATGGTCCCATAATCTTGGTCGGAACATATGGTTCACGAAAAGTACATCGATGCCGCACCGTAACCCTGGACTTGGTAATCTGGCAAATTTATCACAGGATGGAAGTGCGGCAATCACTACACCGCTCCGATACACTTTGGTAATGTGAATTGCAACACAATTTTATGTCATGAATTAAAACGTTCTCACGTTTGATTTTATTATGAATACGTTTCGCGCGGACTACTAAGATATTTGTTTCATTGATTGAGACTATTAGTACGGATTTAGTGTAGTAAACGTTTCTAACGTTTATATATACTTATTGAGCGAAACCTTATAAAAAATATAGAATTATGAACGAGAGAAAACAAATTGTTTTCAAATATTTTTTATAACAATTATTGAGTGGGGTGTCTGCAATCGACGATTAAATAATTCGAAATTAAATAACTTGAAAATTCGTAAATATTATATATACCTGTATTGATTTTAATTTTAATTGTATGTGGCGTAAATATTATATGGTTACTTGAGATACGAACAATATAAAAAATATTAATCAAGAATTCTTAGACTCTAAAAACTATTTAAAGTTGAAGCTCACAACGAATATAGAATAAAATTAATGATAATAAAATATCTTCTAGATCAATCAATAGAAAAAGAGAATGATACCAATAGCGTGATATATAATTGGTATATTTCATAATTTACATTATCACATTATAAGTTTTAAATGATTTATGTTATTCAAATCTGTAATTCTTCTGACTTCTACGAGTTCGTATTATTCAAAGAAATAAAAAATAAACATTCAAGATTCCATCACTTCATTTCAAATAAATACTAATTATTAAATAAACATTTCATTAGTTGCAGGATATATTGTAGGTGTAAACAAAGAATACATTTTATCAAGGATATTAATTATTTATTTAAATTAGCTAATATTTTGAAAACATATGAACATTTGTACAGGTGTTTTGAATCTTGAGGTACTTGTGTATGGCATTTTCAAATACATATTTCGCAATATCACCCGTAAAATCATTGATCATTCAATCACGATTAACTATAACATCGCTTATCATTTTGCAATTTATTTACTTGTATATAATTAGAGGTTTATAAAGTTTCGACGGTAGTATCAGTTCGTATCGAAAATCGCAAGTTAAAAACTTACATATAATTTTTAATTTGGAGTATGTCCAGCGTTCGATATTCCGTATTTAAAAACAGTTCCATAAGATAATTTTGAAATATTTATTTATATGAAACATTACTTTTACATACTTGATACAAATTTTATCCAATAGTTAATTTTTATTCTCATTTGCATATTACTTTTGTTATTAAACTAGTAATTTTTTTCACGTATTAACGAATAATTCATAACACAAAAATGTATTTAAAATTCCGATAAAAAATAGAAAAATGACACATACAACAATTTTTTCCAGACTAGGTCTTTCCCTGACGTTATGATACGCGCTTTGTAGAAGTAACAAAACGACAGTATACGAATCTTAATTAGAAAGCGACAAAGCCGCCACGCGCTACTGATTGCTGATTGGTTTTTGTCCCCCTTACGGTTTGCCTTTCCTCTTCTTTTTATCCATTACTTGGTTCTCTTGAGTTTGCACGCACGTTCTCACGATTGCCTGTAATCAAAGAAGGATATTTCGGAAACGACTAGATCTTTTCTTTTTTCCAATTGAATTAACTGAATTATTATGATCGTTATATCTAAGGGAATACACTATTCAAATATTCAAACTCATAAGAAATTTAATTCCATTCCTTATTGAAATTATAGATACTTTTAAATAACTTTCGAAAATAAGCTCTGAATAAGCAACTCTTATTAATTGAATAACTCTTCCTTACAGATATACTATATATGTTCCCATTTTATTTATTTTTATTTATATATTTATATATATATATGACGAACTCATTACAAAATACCAATGCACGTTATGAAAATTCAAAAATGTTCCCTTTTCAATCGCACAACAATTTGGAGTTAGGAATATTTTCGATATGATATACTGAGTGTTCATTTGTAACGAATTTTAAAACACGGTTTCAACTTTAAAGACAGTATATATAATTTATTTATGATATTACGTCTTATACCGTACATTGTACGTTTTTCACACAATCATGTTAGATCGTTCAATATTGCTTCGGTTATCAGGTAAAATTTGCTTAAAACCTAAATATTTTATATTTTTGCACTATTTTCCTCTTAATCTTAATTTTCTATTTGTATTCGATCATCTTATTACGATTCAATGCCTGAAACCGAAAGTCGTAGTGCCTAATGGTCGGAAGTAGCTTGGCGAATGAACGAGGCGTTTTGAGGAACAATTAATAAGATTGAATTCAGAATCCAATCTGAACAAATTCTTACACAATTAACCACTTGGATTTAATTTGTATTATATAATATGAAATTAAAATATAAGAAAAGCTATTACATATATATATATATATATATATATATATATATAAACTATATGGTTATTATGATATTATGTATAACACAATAAAAACTATCCCAAAGGCAGTTTTAAGTTTGTCTAATGTTTAAATTAATAAATGCTTATTTGTAGACTGTATAAAAGCTTTTGTCATAAATTTATATGGCGTACACAAGTATTCAGAACAAGTAAAATTTGTTAAACGAAAGCTTTGATTAGAGACTCTTAAAGTGAGACGTTTCTACAAAAAATGATGTAATAAATCGGGGATATAAATAAATTTATTTATGCAAAATTTTTGCATATATACACCATTTTTCATTCGTAACATCATCAAATACAATTATAAACTTATATACATTATAAAGGTGATTAAAATAAAAATGAATTAATATATATTTGTATATATATATATACAGTATATAGTTAAGTTTATGTATATAGTATGTATAACATTTAAAACTCGCATCATTTGTTACAATTTAGAAAATTTGAATCCAAATATACATCATTTGCAATTCATTACCAATATTAATCTAAATTAATCTGTGGCTGTGTACTTGTGCACATTTAGAAGTATACAAAAAATATTGCTAAAATGAGAATTATTTGATACTATATTTGTCAACAACTATTATAATAGGAACATAAATTCTAATTTTTTCTTTGATACCGGATTAACTTTATTAATCTGTCATTGTCTTTATTCTTACGCAATTAGATATGATTGAGATAAAAAGGTGTTATAAAATGATATGATTTCATTGTATAACAATATTATATTACTTATTGTATCATTAATCACAATGATAAATTATAATTTAGTTATATATTATTCCAAGTGAATTTAGCTATCCCTGTTTTTTACATGATTGTTTCTCAAAACGTATCGCTAAATAAATTTTTTATATAAATCCTTCACAAATAGAATATAAAATAAGAAAGATAAAATGATATGAAAATGTCATAAAGGAAAAAAGAGTAAAACGAATAGAAAATAATTATAAAAAATGATTCGAGGTATGAGTAAATAAAATGCATGACTGGGTTCGGGTTTAAGAAATAAAATATATTTATAAAAACAAAATTAAACGCATATAAAATAATACAGTTCGTAAATATACTTTCATCTAACATAGTTCTTAATTCTTTTGCAATCGTGCATAATGTTTTTCACTCATTCATACGCATTTTGTCTCATTCTTTCACACTTCCGCATTTTTTTACGTTCAATCTCTCGTGCTCGTAACCGTCATTATACAGGAACAGAAACCACATCTTTAAATAATTAGTGTTATTTTTCGCCGTTGCGCATCGCTTTCCATTATTATTATTTTTTGCATTCAAAGTTGTATGGCACTAGTGAATAGAAACAGGAAGTTATAATTAAAAATTTTCCATTTTTACTCAGTGTCATTGCGTGAAAAAATTCAGAGATGAATTTCAAAAACATATCCTTATTTGATATGTTCGGGAATTCGCTGCAAATAATTGATAGATATATCTTTATGGACGAGGTCGCAGCAAATTCGTGAAGATGAAAAAGGAAAGTTTCTCGAAATCATTTAATTGATCTTTGTGCGATTTAAGTGTTCCCGGCGACGTGTTTTATCTAACGTGTTTATTATATATCACTATAAAATATCGAAGAAATGCCCATTTCACGCTAAAGCACGCGAATAACATACGATCTCGTTAGTTCGCACATCGACGAATTAAAACTTTCGGTCGCGCTTAGCGACGAAAAGAATGCCCAATGAATTATTCGATCGATCCCTTTGTTTATTAATTGATAAAACGAGAAATATTTGTAAAAAAATAAAAATAAATAAATATATATATATATATATATATATATATATCACTTCTAACAATGATATGAAGTACAAATATGTTAGTGATATATTGATCGTCTTGCTCTATTGATAGTCGTGTCTTCCAATGCCTTCGCTCACGTTAAACTTATTTTAGAAACTGAGTATGCAGTAATACTGTTTGATATGTCACTAATCATTACGTCGACTTAATTTTTATATCCACTTGTTTTGTTTTATCCTACTCTTTCGCAATTTACATTCTTTATGATGGTTTGTAATGTTCTAATTTAATAAAATTTATTTAATAAAATTATACATTAAAAAACAAGCGTGGATATAAAATAATTTAAGGAAAAAATTATTTTACGTCTGTAAAACTTATTACAATGACAAAAATGACACTAAATAAAACAAGACATAAAAATAAATAAATTATTGCAAAGTAGTTAAGGCCAGTCTGTTTGTTTACGAAATATTTAAAACTTATTATTGACACGATTGATTCTATTATATTTATGTTTTCATTCTAATTGTATGCAAGAATGTATAATAAAAAAAATGTAATTAAAAATTGAATATTAATTATTTATATTATATTTACATGTGAAAAAAATAGAAAATTTTCAGAATTTAGTCAAAATTAAAAAATAAATGTCTCTTGTGATATACATTTGTTTTATGAGAAATTTTGTAAAGTTTAATGTTGGGTGAGTCATGCGCACATTGGACAGCATTGAATTTTTAAAATTGTTTTTCAATATCATTTTCTTTTTATAAACGGAACTACAGTTTGTAAGAATTCTATTATGATTATTACTGTATTGGCTTCTCATACGTGTTAACTTTATCCATCCTTTCATTCGTCGTTTAATAATTCCTGCACTCTTGAGGTAGTCTGTTCTGGGTGTTTTTATTACTTTTTGTTTTCTATATACGTTTACACGCAGTAAAATGGCAAGAGGCTATATAAATTCGTTATCATTTAATACAATAAAAAACTAAAAAGTCATGTGTGCGTTTTTCATTTCATATTTCGCATTCATTTATGTACAATTATATATACGACCGACCTCGACCCATCGAAATATTTGTATTCATTAGTCATTACTAATTAATTAATTCTATAAATTAACTAATTAATATAAAACCAGGGAATGTGTTATTCGAATCGAAGTCTGTCACTTTTTGTGATGTAACTAGTCGAATCTCGATGTCGGATAGGTATCGACTTCGTGTCACGTTATAATCAGTCTAATCAACTGAATATACCGACTCGATTGAAAGATCACAATTGGTTTATTTTACTTTTAAACTTATACGATCAATTTAAAGTAAAAATAAAGGAAAAATCACTCAAAAACATCTAACAATCTTTTGCGAAATAAAAGAAATAAGAGGAAACAACACTTGAGTAATAACAAGATATAAACGCACGAATACTTGGTAGAAAAAAATGAACGATATTTGAATAACAATCAACAGAAACAATTGCAAATAAGTATTTCATTATGGCGAGGTCAATGTTTTTCTCTATTTTTTTATCGATAAATTTCAAATGTCACAGCGTTCCTTGAAGAGAAAAATTATATATTAATGAAATTATATTGAATGATATATTGACTGAAAACATGATATATTTGAAAATTAATTGTTAACAATTTCTTTTCATAGTAGTACTAATAGTATTATAATTAATAAAATAATTACATTAAACGTAAAGTTAATTATAATAATTATTATAACGATAACATTTTCCACTGAAAAGATTAATTCAATTTTTTTCTCTTTCAAAAAATACCGCGCCTTATTCAATAACTTAACTTCATTACTTTTATTAGCTTATTGAGAGCATTAAATAGACTATCAAGAAAAACAAGATGAGAAGACGAATTTTCTTTAGCATTAATGATTTTATTTTTTGGAATGTTTCGAAATACAGCGTTCTTAACTTGGTTTGTCAGTGGATTATTATCACAAATGCGTCTTCTCCGTAGTTTTTCTGCAATAACGTCCCGCATTAGCTTTCGCTATGGAACTTTGTACAATTAAATTTTAACGACCGACTTTTCCATCTACAAATAGGTGATATACCTTTTCACACTGAATATAATTACGATTTTCTCATTTAAATGCTTGACATCATTACAGTCATTTCAATTTTAATTCGCAATTCTTCCCGAAATTTGCATACATGTGTGCACTAAATATAAATACTAACTTTCAAATAGTTAGCAGATAGATGGCTGTAAGAAAATTAATGAAAATTTATTCGCAAAGTTGTTTTTCATATGCGACACCAGCTATCGTCAAGTTAACCTTTTCAAAATAAAAGGACGAGCAGTACATTCTTTTACTTTGAACACATCAAAATAAAATAAAAAATCTTATCGGGCTTGTTAAGAACAAATAGAATATTTATAAAAATACTAATTTAATATATAAAAGTAAAAACTAGAAGATGAATTTTTTATTACATTACACGATAAGAAAGAAATATAAAGATCTAAAAGTACTTTTGGAAAACGATTGTTTTGTTTTTATTCTAGAAAAAAATCTTAAAAAATAATAAAACTGGCCATTTTATTAAAATGGCACTATATATATAATTAATGTATGATTTGTATTTAAAAAAAGTTACTTTGGCGATTGGACTTTTTTGTCTAGTCGTTGATTCAACAATTATAATTGTCATTATAATGTATGCCTATATATTTAACGTATTTTGTACAATTCATAAGCTTCGAAGTTTATCAGAGTTAGTTATGCTCAAATTGCTTATAGATCTCCTTATCTTTGGCACACTCTTGCGTGCCCTCAAAAAGGGCGTAGCCTACGTTGCCTCTTAATAAGCAACGTAGTCGACAAAGGAAAATTATCCGGCCAATACTGCGCAGCGCGCCTTGTAACTATTACTTCATGGGACAACGTATTTCTGATATTCCCGTAATGTGCAAAGCATCGTGAATAAATAATTATCGGGGTCGCGAGTCGATGCGACTTACGTTCGCTCCTCACGGAAAGAAAATTTACCCTTTATAGAGCGGCTCCCTCCTCATCTCACGCTCTCAAATGGAGCTTGTGATGATTGTTAGACTTCTTTTTATGCGTCTCGAGGTGCTTCATCATGTGGTCCTTACGTATGAAGCCCTTGCCGCAATTATCACAGGCGTACGGCTTTTCGCCGGTATGGAGGCACATGTGCCGCCTGAGGTCGGTCTTATGGTTGAATTGCTTCGGACAGATCTCGCACTTATACGGTTTGTCACCAGCGTGTTTCTGCAGGTGCTCAGCATGCAGATACTCGTGGGGAAAGCGCTTACCGCATTGGTTGCACTTGAACGGTTTGTCGCCCGAGTGGAAGCTCTTGTTATGCTGAGTTAAATAGCAAGCCTTGTTGAACACCTTGTCACACTCGATACACTTGTGTAACCCATTAACGGATATATAGTGAGAACCGGTATTGGTGCTGGTCACCTGATGCTCCTTCGTCATAATTTTGCCGTTGCTTTTTTCCTCCTTTCCATCTAACCTCTTAGTCACAATGTTAGGATTGATGTCTTCCTTAGCGATCAGATGCGGCAAGTTATTGTTTGTTTCACGTGGTGACTGTTGTTGCTGTTGCTGCTGACTTGATGCAACCTGTTGCTGTTGGAGTTGCGAGTACGTACTAACTATGATAGTACCATCTGTGGATTGCATCATATCTATGCCACTGAGACACTCATATCGAGGCGGCGAGCTTCGGTAGATATCGTAATTTGAAACCGGTGAATCGAATGATCTATCTTGAGGAATACTTTCCTCGGGACTGAGCCCCCCCACGTTAACGGCCGATGATTGATCTTGGCCTGTAAACCCGTTGGCGACACATCCAAATTGTGAAAAGCTTGGCATTAACTTCTGTTGATGCTGATGCTGATGGTGATTGCTGAAAGTGCCAAAACCGGGTAGCATCTCCTGCTGTTGATGTTGCTGGTTCGTTGTAGGCATGATGTGCATGCCCGAGTTACCAGTAGTTGTTAGCTGGCTGGTAATAGACTCCAGTAGGCCCGGGATGCTGGTAATAGTTATAACGTGGGGGGGCAAGGCGTTTGGGTACGGCTGATGAGGCATCGAAGTACCCCCCATCATGGATCCCGGCGGGGGTGAAGCCATCGATGCAGGGACCACACCCGCCATTATGGGAGAAGGCGAGTTCATGTGGTGGTGGCCCGAGGCCATTGGCGAGGGAGAACTCATGTGGACCTGATGCTGTTGCATGGGTGACATGGGTGAATTCATGGGATGGTGGCCCGATGCCGCGATTTGCGATGGAGAACCCGTTGACATGTGGTGATGATGGTGGTGGTGGTGCTGATGCTGATGTTGATGATGACCCAATTGAGGGGATGGAGAACCCATTTGCTGGTGCTGGTGTTGCGGTTGTTGGTGCTGAACTTGAGCCATTGGGGAGGATGCTGGTGAACCGAGGAATACTAAGTCGGATACCATCATGACCGTCGAAGACTGCTGCGACTGGGATTGCTGCTGCTGTTGGACTGATTGATGCTGTTGCAGGGACTTCTGGACCGCTTGGACTGGCGTAGCCTCGCTGCTGCTGCTGGAACTGCTGTTGCTGTTGAAGATGGGTGTGGTGGTGGTGGTGGTGGTGGTGGTGGTGGGCGTTTGAAGCAGGCCCCTCGTTGCCTCGCCCGAGGGACCTGCCATCAAGTTTGGGGGACTACTCGATGAGGAGAGCTCTGGTGAATTCCGACTGGCCGCTCCGGCCCTACTCGAATTCGCTTCACGCCCAGGATGATGATGCGCGCTAATAGGCATATTCGCTGGGTCCGGTTGGTTGCTTTGTTTTACCGCGTTTTTATGGAGTGTTGTATTATAATGCCTTTTAAGGTGACCCGAGCTGGTAAACCACTTGTTGCATGCTGTGCAGTTATAGGTCTTTGGTCTGCGTGCCTCGTTACTTTTCCACGACTGATTGCCGCTAATTGGCGGAGGCTTGGGATTTTGCTGAATCAGGCCGGCAGGAATTGGGTGACTGGACATAGACTGCGTACTCGTAATAATTGGTGAACCGGGGTGATGGGGTGGTTCAACCGGTGGTATATGCTGCTGTTGTCCTCGCATAAATTGGTTTTCCTGAATAGATGAAACACTATTCAACGGACCCATAGGCGACATTCCGGGATGATAATCATGCGGTTGTGAACCTGGCGGCCAACTCAGCATAGATGTAACTGAGTGTGTAGTTCCACGTGCCTGATGCTGTTGCAATACTTGGTGCTGCATTTGCACATGCATATCCTGCTGGTGTTGATGTTGGTGATGAAGTCTCATGAATTCCTCCTCGTATCTGGCGAATGCAAATATAATGGTAACAATAATATGCGGTGTTTTCATTAATTTCTATTTTCGATTTAATATTTCGATTTAATATCGATGTAATATTTCTTATTGAAATATTTTTAAATTTCATTACAAATGAGACCAATGTTGTAAATTAGTAAAAATTTTCATTAAAAGTATGTAAGCTTTTGAATGATTATAAAATACACGTAAAAGTATCTTATATAGTAAACATGTTTGTTATTTGTTATTTTCAAACATTAAATTTATTAATTCTTAAAATTAGTTTTTGACTCGCAAATCATAAATCTCTTTAATACAATGGAATAGTGTTACATTAAAAATCTTGTTTATTGTACTATATTGAATCAAATATTCTTATTTCATAAACAAATATACAATCGGTCATTATGTGTATTTATTAAAAGCATAAGTACAGAATAAAATTAAAAAATAAAATAATAAATTAGTTTTCAAATAGTTAATTTATTTTGCAAAATAATTATTTTTCTTCGTTTAGAATAATGCCAATTAATCATCGATACGATTCATTAGTAAAAAGACTTATGAATATATCCATTTGACTTTTCAATGATTGATTAGAAAGAAAATTGCCATCGTCTAATAAATTTTTTTGAATTATTGTAAATTAATTTCCGACTACCATTAGGCTTACATAAAAAAATGTGCTTACAAAAAAAAACTAACCTATGAGTTTGTACTTTGTGTGAGTCCAGATCAAGAATTTCGGCTTGCTCTTCGGGCTCTTGCTTAACTTCATTCTTAACGGTCACAAAATCGTAAGTTGTTTGCTGCTGCTGGGGGTGTCGTTGCTGATTCGATTGTGATTGCGGCGACGAAACATGCATCTGTTGCTGCTGCGCCTGCGCCTGACTCTGCTGCGATTGTGTGACCTGTTGTTGCTGTTGTGGACTACCAGCCAACTGTTGATACTGCGACTGAGCTGTCGGTGGATACACGTTCGGCGATCCCGGATGGTTAGATCGAATATGTTCTGCTAATTGGGCCGCGTCTTCGTAAACAGCGCCGCACTTATCGCACTGAAGCGGGCTTCGTGGGCTCGTTGAACTCACTGAGTTAGCGCGTTCTACGGCAAAATGTTGATGTTGGGGATGCTGATAGGGATGATATCGCGCATAGTTCCCGGACTGCCCGGAGCGTGTCGTCGCCGCGGCTTCGTCGTCCTCGTCATCTGGCGAAAATTGGTGCGGTAGGATATAATTGGCCTCACCGTGCATGAAGTACTGGGGCTCTCCAAACATCGGTGTGGCAAAATGCTGATTAAATCCGTGCTCCTGGTGCTGTTGTTGCAGTCGGACGGAGCCCGAAGGCGCGGAACCCTCGGACGCCGGCCGTGACACCGATTCGCTTGAATCCGCGGGAGCCGTAACGCTCTCGCGTTTTATGGTCCCTGTGCCGCCACTATTATGGTTGCCAGCTTTGCTATTATTATTGTTGCTCTCTTCTTGCTGGTTGGCCTGGCTAGCCCATTGGTTTAGTAAATTGTGCTGATGATAGCGTAGGTGCACGTCAAGACTGATGCTACTGTCAAAGTTCATGCCGCAGTCCTTGCAGCAGAGTTTCTCGTTAGCGACACCGGCCCCCCCCACATACTGCTGTTGTTGATGCTGTTGCTCGATGATGCTCGTCATCTCACTCATAATAGTTTTGTGCCTCTCCGAAACTTTTGGGATGCAAATCGGTCTCGTACAGTCACTCGAAATTGTCGCTGGCTTCGGTCACTCGCGCACTCTCACACTTGATTAATGCAACAAAAAATTAGAAAATAAAGGAAGGAAAAAAGATATTGCTCCTTAGAAGGAACCTACATCTATCACGATTGTGCATCCGGACTGCTCCAAGTTCGAGACGCGCGCGGAACCAAACTGGATTTGCGTGCGCACCGACCGGATGATTCACAAATGCTCGGCATCGTTTGATTTCCCTTGGCGATCGCTGAATTCTAGTTTGTTTAATTTTTGTCTGTCTTTTACGTGATCAATAATAAAAGATACGTATCGTACGAGGGAAAAAAATAAGACGAATCGTCCTTACCGACGAGTCACATGTTCGCAGTTCGTGGCATCAGTCTTGGGTAGAAGTAAGGGTTGTCTTTTCAATGATTGGACGAGGCCGAGCCTCGACGTCGCTTTGCGTGACGCTCTTCGGCTAGATTCTTGTCACAAATAAACTTCCGATGTTCTTTTCCCCGTGCTAGTGCGCGCTCCTTTGATTTCGATCAGACTTCTACGCATCCTATGGCACTTACCTACGCCGACGTTTACGCCCTTTCATTGAGGCGCTCTCCCCTCTCTCTCTTTCTCTCTTGTTTCCTCGAACGATTTCTCGGCAATCGGAAAGCCGGTCGTCGTCGCCTCTGCTACTGTACGTTCATCAGCCTGACGATTCACTCAGATTATCGTCAACATAAACACACACTTTGAAGTCTCTCCGTTTTATGCTTGACTTTAGCTTCTCGTTTGCTGGCAGCACCAGCGCCGCATACATTCACTGCTCTGTAGGTGTATATACGCGCGACGTACTTTCCAAATGAGAGATCCGTGTAGTAGAACCGACGGCACTGTTCTGTCCGTTGGAATTCCACGGCGCTTCAGCTCTGAGTCCTCGGGCTTCTCTCTCTCTCTCTCTCTCTCTCTCTCTCTCTCTCTCCCTCTTGCTCTCTTGCTTTCTCCAACACACGCCGACACTTGCATCTCTCTTTCTCTCTATCTATCTTTCTCTTGGGAGCTGCGCACTCAAGGAGATGCTTGCCTGATCCCCACCCCGCTAATCTCCTCGCCCCTTGGTATCCCCTCCTCGACCCTCTTACCGAAAAGGCTCCTTCTCTCCTCCCCTTTAACGTATCCTCTCTCTCTTTCTTCGACAACCAGCTATAGTATGATCCCCCTTCTTTGCGGCTCCATCTCACTTGCTCTTGTACCCCACCATCAGTCGCCTCGAGGCGTCTCGAGGTAAGCGCTTCGAGAGGCAACCAACCAAATTTCAGAAGTTTGCTTTACTCTTTCTCTCTCCCATGATCTCACTCTTCCTCCTACTCTTGCTCTTTCCCTTTCGTGATTCTTTTGCTTATCTGAATTTTTCTCTCCGCGCAATGCTCTGATCTTTCCTCTTACTCACTCACACCCTCGCCTTGTCTTTCTTCTTTTTTCTTTTATAAATCTCCCTGACCGATGCTCTCTTTCCATTTTTTCCATGACACTATAGTTACATCTTCCTCCAACTAGTGTATAACTTTGAATTTTTGTATTTTTCAAAGGATAATAGATCTACTCAGGTATATCGTTTAATCACAGAAATAACAATTATAAACCAAAATCATAATGTAATTTTTTAATTTCATTGTTTTTTTTATTATTTTACACTATTATTTGAATTATTATTTTTCTAATTCTATTATTCAGTAAGACTTAACTTATTCTACTACAAAATGATTATTCCTCTATGTACAATCCTTATGCTGGATTATATGCAAACTAACAAGTTAACACAGTGTAAAAATAAAGTAAATCTAGTTATAATATTTATTCGAATTTGTATTAAAATAACTGTTTCATTTCTACATCAACAATACCTTTTAATTATAAATTTCATTGAATAATTTCTATTAGCAATAAAATTAATCATAAATTTAAAACTTATTTATTATTAAACGTTAATAATTTATTATTAAACGTTAATAATTTATTATTAAAAAAATTAATCATTATTAATTATCGATATTCGAAATTAAACGTTATTAATTATCATTATTCGAAATTGATCATTATTAATTTTCATTTATAAAAAGAGCATTAATTTAACTGATAAGTTATAGTTACTATTTAAACATAATTGTGTACTAATTAAGTATTACTGAATAAATAATAGCTTAGATAAAATAATATTGACTCCGTATAATCAATATAATTTATATGGCATTACATTTTACGACAATTTTAATAACAATTATTCATAGTTGATTTTTGGTCACCTATGTAACAAGGAGAGGACATAATTCAAGAGGCCGCTATTGGTCACACACATATAAAATTGTTATCACTTTGACTATCTTCCTCTCTGCCCTTATCTCTTTGTCAAGTCTTTCCCCCACACCACAGAAAAAGAAAAAGAAGTAGGGAATCTCTTGCCTCCTTTCCTGTTCGACTGACAGAGAAAAACGAGATAGATGCACATGCGAAAGCAATATCCTTGAGTGAGCACCGTACCGGAATAGCTGATAGTGTGGTCCTCACCACGAGTTGCATGAAAAACGGACTCGTGATGCGTAAAACATATTGTCCAGCTCACACTCACCCCCAAGAGCATGTACTTGACATTAGAGAATGACGGAAAATAATTTTCCATTTTTGTTCATCATCGGATATCAATTATCATTCAGTGCGTTAGTTTGCTGAACCATTTAATATATATGTATCCAGGAATATCTATCTCATTCTAACAGTTATTTTATCAATACTTGTTTTTTAAACCTTATAAAATGCCTTAGAAAGTTAAATATTAGATTTCCATTGAAATAATTTATAACTGATTATCTCTACTTTTACTTCATTCCATTACGAATTTTTATAATAAAAAATATAATTTTGGTCATTAACACTAAATTAAAATTAAAAATACATAAATATAGTGTGTTTATCTAAATGAAATTAAATCTTAAAAAATTTGGGAGTCAATTCTTGTGTAGTGATATAATATAAAATTCTTATGCATTATAATATATATTATATTCTGATCGATGATTCTATATAATAAAGAACAGAAAAAATTATTCGGAATTCGAATAATTTTTAATTCAATACGAAGAATAAATTATATTAAAACATATTTCATTTTTAATTATGGTTTTAAACTATATTTTTCCTATATTTTTATAAATTATAAAACACTTGTTAAAAACATAATAATTTGTAACAAAATGTTAACTCAAATAATTATTTATATATTAAACAAATTCAACTATCAATATAATAATTAATCAAAAGGTTATGAGTATAAACATTTTAAAAATAAAAATTTTATTTGCGAATCTTTACATGTATAAACATTTTACCAATTAATACCATTAGACAAATAATTTATAAAAGTTGTTACTTCAATTCAATATTAATTATGATTTATTTTTATTAAAATAGAGAAAGAAGATTTACTTTGAATTTTTAAATATAATGATAATTTATAGAATACTAAAATATTATAAATTGTGAAAATTAATTATATAATTGATGCATAAGTAGCATAAATTTAATGTTTATTAAATACTAAAATTATTTTTATAAACGCTAATGAACTGTACACGAAATTTGAAAATAATTTTAATAAACCTATTTATATTTATTGCATAAATACAGATTGTCAAAATTTTTATCAAACTGATAATGCAAAAACCTGATCGAACTTGGACTTTGAATTAAAAATAAAAAAATTGCTTGTAACACATTACCTAACGAAAAGAGATAATTTGAGACGCAAAGCCGTAGAACAAAGACTTGAAGGATTTGCCGGTATTTATATAACCTTGTACTTATTTAACTCCTTAATAAGTAGATGGTGATTCGCAAGTTTCTCATATTAAAGTTTGAATGTGATATTTGTTAGAAGCATATGGAAATCGACATGACGCCTTGTCAATTCTCAGCCAATTGTACACATACATACAGATAATCAACTATGCACATATATATTGAATAGAGTAGCGATTGTAAGTTCTATCGATCGTTGAGATATCGACGTAAAAGAGAACTACCAACGATTTCCAAATTCTTTACGTTTTCTCTGTCGCTCTTTCTTATCTAAACAAATATTAAAAAATGATTTCACATATATACAGTCGCAAATGCGTACGTACAATTATAGACGCATATATTTTTCAAAAATTTTAAATCTTCAATATCTGCATAAATATATATATTAATAATTAATATGTTAGATAAAATTATTTAAGTTAGGAAGATCGAACAAAGGGATTAAACATTTAAAAATTATTAAATACTAAATTTATAAATATAACTATATAAAAAATCAATATTATCAATTCTGTTATAAGTTCTGTATATCTGTAATAAGTTGTGTAATCATATATTGATCATTGGTTAATTTTAATTAGCAATATAAATGTTAGATATATTTTTATTGAAAATTATAATAAAATTTCGAATTTTCTTATCTAATTTTATTCTTTCTAATTTTATTTAATTTTATCGATCCTTTTTCTGAAAGTGACTATATTTGAATTATCAAATAATTCAAAGTATTTAGAAGATAAAATAAGAAGATAAAAGAACTTACATATATACTTAATAGAATGATAATTTCAATTCATGGAAATAACGAATTTGAAAGTCAAATGATCAATAATTATACTTCAAAACAAAATACCAGTTTTTAGGAAATATCTAATTCTAATATTTTTTATAAATATTTATAAAATTTCAAATATTAAAAAAATAATAAAAGTTATATGTTTATATTAATTACTTTAGTTTTTCACGATATATAATATTTCTGTAATAAATATAATTCAATATAATTACATTCATTATTTTTATTTTGTTGCTTTTGCATATGTTAAATTTTTATACAATTAAAAATAATTTTAAATTAGTGTACAATCCATATCAAATATACTTCATGGCATATAGTAATTTTTCAGTTAATAAACTAAATATCTAATACTTATTAAACATATGTAAGTGGTCTTCAAGACTGTATGAGTATATATATAGATGTATGTATAAAATGCTATTAACTACTTTTCTCCATTTCAGCGCTGCTAACAAAAACATCGCTAGTAGTTTTTATGACCATAAGCTTTAAATGTTCGTGTATTGCACTTCATTCTGTTTATAAAAGTATAGATAACCTTGTACTTTTTTAGACTTTACAGACCCTTCTGCATGCTTACATTTTTGAATTTTAAATATCTGAACATTTATGTTTATCACTAATATTTACATAAAATAACTGGATTTTTTAAAATTTATTTATTAAAATATATAATGCATTAAAATATTACGCAGCTATTTTATTGCACCAATCTTAAAAATTAATATGATAACAATAGTGAATAAATATTAAATATTTACCTAACTAACACTGACTTTTAATAAAGTATGTTTTTGTGAATTTCATATTATATAAATTTGATTTTTAATGAAGATATTATTTTATTTGTTATTAACAATATATATCATGTGAATTGTACATATGAATATAATAAGATTTCAATTTTTTTATTGAAATAAACTCAATTACATATTTTATTTGTATTGTATATATAATCTAGCAAAATAACAACATAATATCAACATAATATCATTATAAATATTCATTCATTTTATTCATAAAAAGATTCTAGTTTTTTAACCTACAAAATAATTATTGGAAAATTAGTAATATTTGAACGAAATACATAATTAGTTACCTAAACTAATAATTGTTCATAATTCATAAGTTATTTAAATTACTTTTATTCAGCCTAAATTGTTGATATTATTCAAACAATTATCATTTTAAAACAGTAATACATTTTTAATCTATTAATTTTTAAATATAATATAGTATCTAATAAAATCATTTTATTAAATATATGAAAGAATAATCAATAGGTTTTTACAAAATTTTTATGATTTTTATATATTAAAATATCTCAAATATAAAACTGTAATTATTTTGCTTTTTTTTATTTTACGTAATAAAAAAATATATTGTCATACTAAATATATTCATAGAAAATTATAAATTTTTAAGATTCATGAATTATAAATATATATTATTGAATATATGGTTTAATAACATTGTATATTAATCAACAAATACATTTTTAGTATATTTTTCACCGTACAAAGTGTTTAATTTAATAAAAAAAATGTATTTTGGAATTAGAGTTTGATTACGATAAAGAATATTGTAGAATAATGGAACCCTTAAGAACTTTTGACAAGTAAAAACTATAAAATATAATAACAGTTTCCGTTTAATTTTAACAATGATGTAAAATATGATTAAAATAATGTCTTTTATATCGCTACTTAAAATTTTATTCTTGGACAGTTAGACCATAAGTTAAATTATTAAAAATAAAATAAAAATTCTGTAATTAAATAAATTTTACATTAAATTTATAATTTAGTGATAATTATTTTAGTTTATTTTATATTTCTGTTTTTAGTATATTTTTAAGACATTCTAGTTTAATAAATTTACTACATAATTTATAATATTATATAAACTTATCAATTTTATTTATGCATTTTAGATTCATATATGAAATTTATTTATTCACATTTCTGTCAGAATTTTTGTCAATTAATATTAATTATTCCATTATAAACTCTATTATTTAAATCAGAATCAAGTAATGTAATATATTTAAACTGTTATAATAGTTAGAAAGACTTTTTATTAGCAATTTTCAATAAAATAAATACACCACATCACCAGAATCATAACGAAATCAATATTTTAAAATAAATATAATACATAATTTTATATACTTTGATAATATAATGATATAAATAAATATAAATAAATACATTATATTTATAGTTATATTTCAGATAGAAATATATTAGTAGCATTGCTTTACCCAAAGATTGATTGTATTTATTCAATGTAATCAAACATAGTATAAATAATTTCAATATAATATTGAAGTTACATTTAAAATATTTATTACCGTAATGAAATTCTGAGTGATTTTTATAATTTATATAACTATGAGTACTAAAATTGATCAATTAGTAAATATATTTACTTTTATCATGTATAAGTTTATAAATAAATTTGATTTTAAGTTAATACATTTCTTCTTTTAAATTAAAAGTATCAAACATTGCAACTGCTACGTAAAATATAGAAAATTAGTTAGGATTTTAGCGTTATATTATATATCTATTAAAATGAAGAGAAAAGACTAAAAATTTTACATATAATAAATCATGTCGATATTATTTTATAACGGATACATTACTTAGCTTTAGTTGTATATATACATATAAAGTAATTAATATTTATAGATGAAACGTATTTAACAACAATCATTCATTACAATGTTTTACTAAGCTGATTAAGCTGCAATAGCTGTAAAGTAAAACATTATTGAAAATTAATATTTGTTAAATAAATTAAATTATTTTATCAATGATAAAAAAGAAATTTTAAATAAGTAAATGGAAGTTGATGGAAGTAAGGAATCTATTTATTAATCTTTAGTAGTTAAATTTTGCCATTGTGTTGTGATCGAATATGTATCGTAAATGTACACCAAAGTTAAAAAAGAGTAAATAAAACGTGGCTTTAGGTTATAAATTATAAATATGATTTTAAATCAGCAGTACTGTAATTCCAATCTAAAGACAAAATCTGTAGAGTATTCATTTCAGTTATTTGTTTAAACTACTTTTACAATTATAAGTTTCGATTATTAGGATTAAAAATATATATATATTAAGGCTTTGAAATTCACTGCTTAGACATTTGAATGGTCAATATACAACCAATTATTGATAAAAGGAACGTCGAAAATACAGAATTGATATATAATAATTTAAATTGAATAATAATTTAAAACAAAGATATTTAAAAAATGATGTAATTTTATGTAAATTAAATCCAATTATGGGCATTATACATACGGTAAATTTGTTCTTATAAGTTATATACTTGCAATAACCTAATAATAAAAATGATTATTTTAAGTAAAGGACTTTTGATATTCATTAAATGAATAAAAAATTGAAAAATTGATATTACGTTTTTGAATAAATTTACCGAAAATAATTATAATTACCACAAGCAAAATTTTTGTACAAAATTTTAAAACAAATATTTTATTTTATTTTGTATTATTGTTTTATTTACTTTAGCAATATAACATATTTAACAAAAATTAAAAAAAAACAGTAAATCATAATAAATTTGAAAAGATTAAAATATGTTATTTTTATATTAATATCATTTTAATAAATATGTGTCTAAATAAAATTTATTTGTGCGTAAAAGTAGCATTTAATGAAGAACAATGTAATGACGGTCAATTAATGATTATAAAAATCCTTATCAATAAGATGTACGGCTTTATCATTCATTTACACCATTTAAATCTCTAAGAAGTAAAATATTCGGATAATAAATGTAATGGATAGTTAACATATTATACGACTACTTTGGATTAAGCTGTCATAACACATCCTATGCTCAAATGTCTATCAAGAAGATGCAATATAAAACAAAGAAGAAATATCTTTTTACAGATCTTTGTGGTTTAAAATTCTATTTGTGGTTTAATTTATATATAATTTTATATAATATATAATTTATATATATAAATTTAATAATTCTTTCTTGAATATAACTTGTAGCATAGGCTCCATTAATTTATGTGAATAATTCTGGTATTTTTATTTACAAGTTAAGTTTTGTTATTATTTCAATTACTAATCATTAATCTTCAATTACTAATTATCAATTCGATTTTCAGCTATTTAATTAAATTACTATTTGATTGTTTGCTTATATAATCCTATTTTTATTAAACTTTCAACTTATTTGATCGTTTCATTTATAACGATATTCATTTTTAATTACTTTCAACATCATTCATTTGTATTTAGAAAGTGCCCAGTACCACTTTAGTAAGTTATAAGTATTATATCCTAGACTAGTTATAGAGCAATATGTGCGTGTAATTAAGTAAATAGTAAAAAAATAAAACACTTCATGCTTGAGTAGTTGGTTGCTAAGTAAACGAATATTTACATAAGTCGATATCTAAAAGATCACCTTGTATAAGAAATAAGAGTTAAAAGTCTATAGAGAGGTGGGATGCTGTTAAAAAACAAGCAACGTAGAGAAATACGGAAGAAAAAAGAACGAAAAGGGGAGAGAATAGGTGTGGAAAGAGAGCATCGTAGATTTCTTTAATACAATGGGGCGCAAAAGCCACGCCAGCGAATATTACGGTGATAAAGGCTTCGGTCGGTCAGCATCCACCCCTTCACGCTATCTGGGCGCTGGCTGGTCCAGCAGCACATGCTGAGAGAAATAGCTAGCGAACAACGTAGAAAGAAATTGTAATACAGGGATAAGACTTTGCTTAAACTGATTCAATCTTACACGAGATGCGTACCTTCTTTTCTTCTTCTTCTTCACCTCTCGAGAATTATACTTTTCTCGGATGTTAACGGCCACCTCTGTTCTGGTAGCGAGCCATCGTGAAAAATTCTTGCTTTAAAAAACTTCCAATCCACGGAAATTCCAATGCTCGATATTCCTTATGAGACAATATTTGCATAAGCTCTTACTCCATCTGTTGAATTTTCCACCCAAATGCTGTACATCAGAAGGAGCATGTAAATTTTGATAATTTGTGAATGTCGAATTTTGTTTTATTGAGTATTAATTTCTGATATTTTTTCTTGCTAAATAATAAAAAAATATTTCACTTTATAAAAAAGCATCCTTTTATTAATTTTATTAGATCATATATCCAAATAAAGTATTAATTTAAATCTGTATATTTATATAATAAATTTAAAAAATAAACAAAACAAAACAGTAGAAACACGTAAAAGTGTCGTTTAAATTATTGTTAATATTCAATAAGTTTGTTTCTGCAATTATAATATTTCGACGGCGTATTATAATATTTTAAATTAATATACTTCGCATATTGTTTATAATTATAATTAATATTTTAAATTAATATACTTCGCATATTGTTTATATACAATTATTCTTTATATTTAAAAAAAATAGTTCCTTTGATAAGCAAATGATATAAAAATGAAATAAAAATATCTTAAAGATAACATTTGTTTTATTAATTATATAGCATTGTAAATTATTTATTCGAAAAACAATAAAAACATACAATACAAATTGTGTTATAAAATGAGTAATATGAGAACACATAAAAAGCAAATTTAACTTTACGCTTAAATAATGAATGTCAAACGGAAAATATGAAACATTTGTAGTTACGTCGATTATAGTGAATTGTTATTGTAACTCTGTGTATTTGAGTTACTATAAACAGAGAACTGTAAGGTACTATGAAACTTCCTTCGAATTAACTGTAATAGTTTCAGGTAGATAAGAAGAATTTTCCAAGGGTTAAAATTTAAGGTTAAGTTATCGGCGATGACTCGTGAAACCGTGCGAAAGGGGCTGATTTAGTTGGTCCGGAAACAAATTAAAATTTTAATATTTTCTGGGACAAGCAAGGGAACCAAAAAAATAAAAAAAAATTACTTGTCAGTTTCATCATTACTAAGATATTAATGATTATATTACTATAATACTTTGTGCAACGAAATTAATTCTCATGGCATTGATTATTTCATAGAAGAAACTGCTAAATTTTTTACATATTTCATGGGAGTAAATTGACTTAGAATTTGTACTATTACAATGTATTCATTTAAAAATATAATTTCTAAAATTTCAAGTGCATATATTACAAATAGATATTTTACATAGTACTATAAATTATTAAAGGGATATAACATTAATACGACCCAATTAAAAAAATTGAAGTGAATATTCTAGAAATTCAAGTAGATATTAAAAAAATTCAAGTGAATATTTAAAAAAAATTTAGCAATTGGCACACGTATTAAAATAGTAATACAATCTATTTCTTATTAATTAAATAGCTAAAAGTATTAGGGATTGATAAAGTATAAATTTTCAAGATGCAATCAATGTTGGCGTGCGTCTCTTGGAAAAGAAAGGGCAATGCACAGAATTACACGCTTCAAGCGATACCAACATAAGAGGCAAACCTTTTGAAAGAAGGACATTGTATCAAATTAGAGCCCTTCTTATGGTAATTGGATCACCGTATGATTGTTGGGTGTTATCCGGGCGTCCGCGAATTGTGGTTTTGTAGTTTCCGCGTTACGCCTGCTTGGTTACTTCTCCTTCCAAGCATAGAATAACATTTATTTTTATAAAATATAATATTATTCATCGTTAATGTTTCTAGCTATGATATTTTTATTAAAAATAATACAATTAAAATTTCAATGAACAGTATAATATCATTAAAATTATGAATAAATGGTCCGTGATTCCAATAAAATACTTTGATTATATATGAGCTCTACTCAATTACATACGTATTTGGATCAAGCTACTTCGTATTTTCAAAAATATATTATTTTTTAAGCAATATATAAAATGAATATATATTTATGACATAAAATGTCGTTTTTTACTATATCTAATTAGGAAAATTTTTAAAGTAATTTTAAAAACAAAATTAAAATATATGATTTGTAAATATTATATTTTTATTTATATGTTGATTTAAAAAATGAATAAAATATATAATTATTTTTTAAATAATGAGTACCCAATTTTGTTACTGTTTTGGAGTTTAAAATTTTTAATTTATACAAAAATTGTAAAAAAAAGAAATTAATTTCATAATAATATTTTATTAAATAAAATGTTTTAAAGAATATAATTTTAGTAATCTTTAGTAACTTATATAATATAACTTAATATAATATAATAATTGTATATTTCCTTATAAAAAATTTATATTTAACTCTGGAACCATATAGTATGTAATTTATTGATTTATGAAAAAATTAAAGCGAACAATAGATAAATTATTTTTTAACTTATTACAATTGTATATAATTAAAAAAAATCTTTCAAATTTGATTAAAAATATTTTTAATTTATTTACTAATATTATCTAATAATACAAAATTATACAAAGAATAAGTAAATAAAATCACAACATTAATTATGGTTTTTTTAGATAAATAGGTGTTTTTATTTTTTAATTTACTAAGAAATTCCGTAATAATCTTATCCAAATTATATATCAGTTATGCCATCAATTCATAATCAACTATAAATATATTCCAAAAGATGATATCATTTATAGCTAATGTACATTCTAATTTTTATAATTTTTACAAATGAATTAAGTACCTAACAAAAAACTGTAAACAACATATGCATTTAGTCCATTATTTAAAGGAACACAATATTTTACATTTACCAGTTTCTTTTATCTTTATTATTATCAAAGCTTATAATTATTAAAAATTGCAAGTGCAACACATTGAACCTTACAACGAATCAATTTTACATGAATACGTGAATTTTTATCGCTATTGATGAAATCGCTATTTTAATTGTTGAAATATTCACATTTTAAAGAATAAATAGAGATAAATTATAATGTATTCTCTGTGTAAAGATAATTTACTTCAAGTAACATAAGATTTATATAAGTATTTATGTAAGTTTTTTATTTGCACTCGTTAACAATTGGATATTAAAAACTTTTCACTGATAATGATAACAGAAAAAACTAAAATAATAATATTTGAAATACGTTGAATGCATGTTAAATATTATTGATATTGTGTGTAATTGTTAATGTTACAGGACTTATATTAAATCATAATTTTATAGTATATTATTAATGTAACACATTCTTCAATCTTTGCTGGAAAAAATTGAATGATTTAAATTAATTTTAAAAATCATAGACGATCTTCTTTGTTAAACACAATAGTTTTTTATGTTAAGATTATATAAAATTTTTTAATGATAATTTAAATCAGCTGATGATTACTAGCAAAGGAGAAAAGAGATAAAAAAATTATATTAGAATTTTGTGTAAGAGGTAAAAAGGACTAAGAGAGCAGTTATATAGCCTATTAACTTCGCTTCCATACTATTTCTTCACCGAAAATGCTTGGGGATGGAGATATTTCAAGGTCTTAAGTTAGTTATACATACGCGCATATTATCTATTAAGTGCATGTCTACATTCAACCATTGATATATTACAGCTTTTTATGAATAGAACTTTTATAACTAACGTTTAGTCGAATATCCAACTGTTTTTATCTTTCTCTTCATCTCGTTGATAATTATAGCTTGATTTTATTTTCTTAAAAACTAATTTTAGCTATGCATATATGGATTATTTGAAGTATTTATATGTTGGATCGTCTCATCTATCACATTATTTATTATCCATCCATATATGCGCGCACGCACATACGCGCGCGCGCACACACACACACACGCACATACACATGACCATATATAGAGCTCGATTTAATACATGATATTATAATAATTTAAATGAGTCACATACATAGTCAATTTAATTTTATTGTAACAGAAAATAGAATAAATCGTCATTGTATATGCATTTCTACTATTCATTCCAATCGTCAATTTGTGATTTTTATTGTTCGTTGATTATAGTTTAGTTTTATTATTTCGAAGTTCAAGATGAAAATGTTTATTTGAGATATACATTTAATTACACATATTAAATCTATGTGTATATATATGTGTTCATTTAGAGTAAATATTATTATTTATTAAATTAGTATTAGTAATTTTAGAGAAATGTTTAAGTGCATATAATTTATTTATAAATTGTACACAAATTACCATTAGTCTATAAAGTATATAAAGTGTCAAAAAAAATCTTAAAATAATTATCAAAAACATGTATATGCGTGTGTATATGCGGGTGACCTCTCTCTCTCTCTCTCTCTCTCTCTGTGTGTGCGCGCGCGCGTGTGTGTACATGGTAATTTAATTGAAACAATATTAATTTTGTTACGATATAAATTAATTTGAATAAAACAATGAGTAAAAATTTATTTTAAAATAGAATAAGCATTTTTTATAAAAAAAACTTGCAAATAAACTTGTTACCGATCAGTGTAAGTGAAATTTATTATTTGTATAATGGACATCTGATGAGACAAAAGCACTAACACCATTACTAGTTTTTTAAGAATGTCAATAGAGTTTTTAAAAAATTTTCTTATATCAAGTAGAAATGCATTATGAACAAGTGTTACTTTTACTAAAAATGTTACATTAGCTACACATGGGTTGAGTATTAATATAAAAACTCACGCCCATAAGCAAATGATAAATTCTGGGAATTCATCTTGACCTCGCGGAAGGAAGTTTTCGTTGGCATAACTACAGTGAGCACAAAGAAACTCAGTGGCTCGTTGTTCAATGGTACGCAGCATCCTTTGTCCTCAGTAAGTTTCGCGAGCCTTGGTGGCGACATGCAGAGAAAAAGATGCTGCGTAGGAGCTGAGGCTGGGCCACGAACTACAACTTAAACTAGTCTAACTGCATCCTGACGTCATGTTCACGAGAGTATGAGGAGAGGAGGTGATTTGCCTTGGCCTTGAAGGAGAGAGGCTCTCTCTTTTGTTTGCCTACTACGTTCGGCACAATTAAACTTTGCTCTCCTCCTTCCGTTCCTCTCTTTTTTTTGTGTTCCGTACGCGTAGCTTCATCTTTACTCCCCACCTCCGTCCTTTTTACGATACTCTTTTTCACTTTCCCTACGTTTTGTCGTTCCCCACCAATATCATCTCACAAAACCGTTGCTCCATCTCTCTCTATCTATATCTCCTCTTACACACGGACACACACTTATATATGTATATATCCCTCGTCTGCGTACTCTCTTATTCTTTGTGGTTTTATTTTTCTCGCTTTTTATACTTGCACGCGTTCTTTTCCCATTTTGGTACTTCGTTTTATTCGCTCTTTTTCCACGAATTTACTATATTGCCTTAGCCCTCACGCAAGTGCGGACACACTATCACATTGTATATTTTTATCTCCTGCGTTTTTCAACTCCTTACTTTGATGCTTTAGTTATTATTACGTGCATTTTACTTTTCTGTTAAATTTTTTACACATCGTTTTTTTAATTTCTTCGTGGTTCTATCTTCCTCTTCTATTTAATTCGCTCAATCTTTTATTCTCTATCTCAACTTATATGACTATTTTTATTTCGATTAGTCTCTTTGTTATTCTCTTCTTTTCGCTCTTTCTTCTCTGGCTTATCTGTTTCTTTCATTTTTTAAATCTGTTTCTCAGTTTTAGATGAGATCTCTTCTTTCGCGGATTTTTAATCGAGATCTCTTCTTAGCATAATATACGCATCAATATAAGGTTTTCGTAGCTCGTTAACTATGACTACGTTCCTAGTAATTACAGCCTATCTTAAATAAATGTTTTAAAGAAGCAGAAATTATTTTGTAATTTTTCTAACGTTATCTTCAGAAATTTTTTTTGTTACTTTTATATGTACTCTTTACTCTGATTAAAAACACAGAGAATCTAATATTATAGTAATATAAAATACCAAATATCACAATAACAACTATTTCAGTTTTGTTGTAAATATTCTTTTCTGTACTTTTTGAATTTATCTTTCTAATTTGGATTTTCGAAAATTGATATTTAACGGGGTTAAATCTCAACATTTCACTCTTTTTTTTATTTAAAGTATGTATGTTATACAATTATATTTACATTATACTCGATTATATATTCAATAAGAACTGAGTAATTAATATTTAAATATATATTCATAAAATTGTTTAAACAAGAAACTAAGAATAATTTGAATTAGATATTATGAATGTGGATAAACAAAATTTGATAATTCTACTTATTCAAATTTAGAGTATAAGAAGTGATTCATGCATAACAAAAACATATTGTAACTATATTAAAATTAATTTAATAAATAATATGAACTAAATAATGTATATAATAATGTAATAGTGTATATGTAGTTTTTCAAATTATTAAATTTCAAACATATTATTCTTTATTATACATTTTGATATTTAAAAAAGTAATAAGTTTCTATTTTAATATTTATTAAGATACAATTACACTTTTTGCATAAGATTTTATTGAAATTAAGTATTATCGTATCATATTCGACGGAGACTTCACTCACGAGTCCAATTTCCAGTTTCCAATTCTCTGGCCTCGGTCTTTATTTATAGATAGTTATACTTTAAATTTTTTTATGATGTCCCAAAATCCACTTTTAGCTATTTAGATTAAGTTAAAAAATAATACCTTGGTTATAAATAAAAAAGCAAATTAGATGAGTAAATAAAATTCGGATAGAGTAAAAATTGATTAAGTTTTGAACTATGGAAAAAGAACAGCTTTGAAACGAAGCAGTAATTTTTAAACTAATCTAAGTTGATGAGATCCTACAAATTTTATATTTTTAAACATTTTAACTCTAGGAAACTTTTTAATGCTATTTGAACTATAATTAAAATTGATGATATTATTTTCGTAAAGCTATATTTTTTAATTATTAGGTTATTTATATTATATATTAAAATTAATTCTAAGTATAATTTAATCGATATTCAGACTTTATAAATAAAAAAATCTGTCATAGAAAAAGCTTCGAATAAATTGTATAATTTAAATCTTTTTAAAGGCGTTCTTTTTGCAAAGAATGTATTTCTTATAATATTTTAAAACTGAATTGATTAAACATTCCAGTTGTTTATGAACGTAATACAAAGCACATGTATAATTTACGTATGTTATACTTTTATTTATTTGCTATAATGTAGTTATTTATATCTAACATTTATTAAAAACAATTAAAAATAATTTTAAACTCATAAGTGCGTTTAATTAATTTTAGAAAATTTTCATATTATATATAATTTTTATATTTAATAATAATTACCAATTAAATTTTTCATTAAGTATTAAAAATTTCTACTCCATCTTTATTAGTGTTAAAAAAAATTGTTTCAACTAATAGTGCTATTTATTTTGTGTAAAATAAGACATTTTTATTGGCGATTAATTACGTTATCCAAAGATTGATTAAAAAAAAGGAATCGATTACTTTACCAGTTTTTGAAGACAGCAATAAATAATCTCAGACTATAAGATTTTGAAATTTTTTCACTTTTTAAGTCTGTCTGCTATACTATGATTAAACCTTTCATTGATATTCGCAAGCAATTAAAAAAAATAACATAAATTATACAACCACGAAAATTACAGTTATTATCACCCATACCAGAAGATCTGAGAATTTACAAGAAATATAATTAATACCATCCGTGGTATTAAAAATTTTAACTAAAATAATGTGCTAAGTCCGTATATATTGTGTATTATATTTTACATTGAATTCTATAAAAACTTAGATCAAGTCTTTTTTAATCTATTAATTTACAGATTATATTATGTTTGCCAAATATTCTCAAGTTAAATTTTTATAATTTTTAACATGAAATTGAAATGTTTAAATTTTAAAATGAAAATATCTTCAAAAAATATTTATGTGATTTTGCCTACTTGTAAACATCATAAATTATATAATTAACTATTATTAATAAACAGAAACAGTCAGGTTTAAGCAAAACAACTGAATGGAACAAATACAAGCATATTATTAAGGTTTTGATTTTTAATTCGGATAATGAATACTGATTTTATCTCAATGACTAATTATTCATAAATTTTAGAGACAATTCTTAATTATCGAAATGACATTTTCAATTCCCATATGAATTTCCATCCCTGCGTAAGATCTTTACTTAATTATGTGTATCTTTCTTCTCTATCAGTATTTCGTTCCTTTTTACTTTTTTTTTATTTGATTCTGCTTCCACACGCTTTCTCGTCCTTTATCCTCTATTAGTTGAGCCGCTACTCTCGAGAAAGAAATAATTCAAACAACGAAAACCTATAATTTTCGGTGCTCATTCTCTCTTTCTTGATCGCTTTCTAAGTCTCAGAAATCACTGAGTACTATGAGATGTGTATCTTTGGGGAACAAAAAGTATCATCGACTCTCTATCAGCGCAAGTTTATTACATATGTGAAATGCCGAAATGTTCGCGTCACCAATGCCGCACCTTACGAGAATCAGCCACAAAGCATGCGACTTCTTTTGCGACGAAAGATCGCCGTTCTCGCATAGAAATTGTGCTTCATTCCAATGAAAAGGAATTCTTAGCATATCAATAAATTTAAGATTTTAAGAAATATGTATAATTAAAGATTTAATAAAAAAGACATAATTTAGTGATATGTTCAAAAGGAAGGTCAATGATGGAGTACGCTATACAAATTGTTTCATAATTACTTTAAGTTTTAAAATAATTAAATATAATTATAAATCAATACTATTATTATTTAAATTTAGTGGTTTCTTATGTAGATAATCTTTAGTTTTATTCAATATCCGCAAAAAATATTTAATACTGAACAAATATTAAAAACTTTTATAACTAATCAAATAAAAAAAGATCCTGTTGAATTTTTTGTCTATATATAATTTATAAAATCCATAGAAAATTCAAAGCTTGTTTAATTATTTAACAACATATAAATAATAATATTATTACATATATATCGTTTGTATGAAATATTTATTATGTATTTATTTTATATTTATAAGTATAAAATATTTAAAATATTTAAAAAAAAATGATTTTCTGTCATATATTTTTAATAATCTCTGTGAAATATTCTATCAATATATGTTAAAACTTATTTCAGATTTTCCAGTGATAAAATCACTAACTAATAACAATTTTTTAAAATATCAAACATTAAGCTGTTAATATTTTAAAATGGTATATAAATATTTGTTATATTTGAAAATATTTGGAGAATATTGTCAAAAAATTTCAGTTAATTTTTCATATTATAATACGTAATATATAAAAAATTGTTCTTTAAAATGATATCTACTCGTGTATTACTTTAAACTTATTAGTTTATAATCGTAAGTATATTATAATCTATTATTATGAAACAATCAACTGTAAACAATTTCCTGTGAGTTTATCAAATAATTCTTTTGTTTTTTTTTCAAAGAATAAATTTAATAATATATAATATAAAAGTATTAATATTTTTCTATAATATTTCAAGAATTTTAATATTCTAAAATGTAATGTCAAAATATGGTATAGTTTGAAAAATTAAAAATTTAATTTTAATATTTAATATTTTCATAAGGAAACTAATTTAGTGTTAAATTAATATTGTATTATATTATTATAATTATTTATATTATATATATACAAATATATATATATATATATATATATATATATAATGGCCTTGTTTTCCAAATACTGGCATATAATTAATACGTCTAAATGATTATTTTGATTATTTCTATTGTATATTATTTCTTAGACGATATAAGTAATTTTATAGTCATTAAAAGAAAATATTCAAAATGTACTTACAAATCAATTTTATTTTTAATAAAACGATGTATTTAATATTCATATGATTGCAATGTATAAATTGAAAGTGTTTTGAATACTTTTCATTTATAGATTATATAGTTTTTATTTAACCCAAAATACAATATATAATTAGTTAGGCGCACTAAGTACGTCTTCGGAAAGTAGGGCTATTTAAGAATTTGAATATTAAATTCGAATAAAAATCAACGAAATCTTAGAGAATAGGAACCAAAGTACCAAGTATATTTATTTTTAAATAAATAGAACATTACATCTCCTCCAACTGCATATCTATATCCAAAATCTATTCTTATTTATTTACCGGATGTCCCGTTGGTGATATATAGTTAATCCGTAGCTTTTCTTCAGAGCACACCTCGGTAGTCAAAAATCCCTTGAATTCCTAGTTCTATCGTAGACATTAAACTTCGGCGTCGATTGCGTTAATTCCGACTTCTCAATCCTAATAAATTCTAAGTAGTTAAATGTGAGATCCTAGAAATATACTGTACTCATACTCAGATAATGAGGGTTAATTACCCTTGACACATGACGAGTCGTCAAATTGACACAATGTACCGGGCAAACTAAAGTAATTGAACACTAATGTGAAAGCTAATAAAATTCGAATGTATTATTATGCAAATATTAGTTGATTTACCACATTGCTTAATACTACCTTTAATTACTATAGTACAAACGCCTAAGAATTATATAAAAATAAAAATTAATAAATAATAAATAATTTATAATCGTCATAGCAACATGAAAAATTTAGTGTATAGAGTATAACTTTAAATAATTACTCAATATTATTATCTTATAAATATTGCGAATCAATACAATTATAGATACAGGTTATTTTATACAATATATAATGAATATAGTTAATAATTCGACTTTATGATTACATAAAATTATTTTCCATCACTTTTCTATTTTAATAGCTATGTTATTTATTATAAAATATTTTTATTAAAAACATCTTTTTAGTACTGTTTCGTGAATTAATTTTCAGCCAATGTTTTTTATCTTGATCTTAGAACAATTAATGAAAATTCAGCAATTTTTAGATAAACATAAAATTTATTGTATCTTTTGAATTGTAAAATCAATTAGAAAATGTATAAATCAATTTGAAAATGTCCGTTTGGAAATTCAATGTATTAATTCATATTAATAATAATAATGTGAATATATTGTTACATAAGGATTGTTACATTTTATTAAAGTGAAAATACTTTATTAGTATACATGATATTCGGATAAATAAAATTACATTAATGTTGATAAATTACTTATTAGTGTTATTAACATTTTAAATATAATTATTTTAAATATAAATATATATATATATATATTTTTTTTTTTTTCATTCAAAGATTTGTTAATCATATTTTAATGCTTGTAAGTTATCAAAGGCCAATTATTTAAAGCCATATATAACGACATTATAGCTTATCCCATAATAAATTTTAAATAATTTAAAGGACTCATTTATGGTATTGGTACATTTTTTCTAAACATACAATAATTATGAAAACAAAAGTAATGGTAATTAAATAAATAACGTAATAATTATTTTAATGTTTTATTCTTAATAATTAAAGATATCCAGAAGTAATTTAAATGATAATTTATAAATTATTTTGAGAACACTGAAACTATCATTAAAAACTGCTAAAAATCAGAAAACATTCTATACATACTTATGTGTCAATATTATAATATAATATAAAAATAAATAATATAAAATAACATAATGTTGTTTAATTTCATTCTTACATAAGCATTTATTAACGTGTGAACAGCTTTTATCGTGAAAGATATTTGGTGAAGAGACGAAAATAATACGGTAAATGATTCAAATATAAAAATGTACTAAGTAAGTGATACATTCCAAGAAAATAAGCATTTCAATTGATAAATACGTAAAAAATCCTTATAAAAACCCACCACCACCACCAACAACAACAGCAATAACGATAATAATAATAAAATAATTCCAGTTATAATTACTAGACCATGTGAAACAAAATTTGTTATAATTGGTTTTCCGATTTCCATATTAGGGAGTACTTAATAAAAAATACAGTTTAAAAAAAACATGAATTACACGTATTCTAGACTTATAAGCTACCACAATTGAATTTCTATACCTGTAGTTTGAAAGCATTGATGCAACTACGTATACACAACAAATCCATGTAAATACTTAATATAGTTTGCTACAAGTAGCGGATTACACGAATATTGTACAATTAATTTTAGGAGAAAAAATGAAGACTACACAAAACGGAACTCGGAAATACCTACAGGAACCTTTGTAGTCACTCACACTTTAGAGGAAACATTCAAGTTTCTTGGCAAAATATTTGCACTTTGAGAAAGACATGAGTTGGGAAAGTAATTATGGAATTAGGTGGAGATTTCTTTCTATTGTACATGATACTCAGGTAGAAAAGAACTGAGTCCCACATTCACAACAATATACTCCGAGGTATAAACCGAAAGCTGCTTGAGTTTCGATTTTCCCCAGATATACCGTTACGTAGCACCGATTGTTTTATTGCACTAATTCGCAGATTAATTTTGAAACTCCATTCAATATCAAGTTCACTCCTGCCAGTTGCGAAGTTTAGCTTTCTCAGAAATGGTTATATATTTTCAAACAAGGTCAACATTCATTGTCAATAAAATATATTTAATTTGAGAATTTGAAATGTACTTCCTGGAATTTTAAATTTTGCGATATGTGTTGCACATTTGACTATTGTGTATGGAAACTCCTTTTCAGGTATTTCCCGAATTCATATAGCTTACGTTTTATTGCACTATTTTCGGAATCTGAATTTGGCTCCTATATATATATATATATATATATGATAAATATAAGACAATTCTGTATAATTGTAGGAGCCAAATTTATATATATATATATATATATAAACTGTAATTTATTTTAAATCTACTTTTTCTCCTTTCAGGGTAGTCAACAGAGATAAAAAAGAATTGCCTGTATGAATAATTTACAAAAAACTTAAAGTAAATATCTGTAAAATAGTTGGTTATTATATTCTATTAAAATTTAAAATGTTAAACTTACCTACAATGCATGCGCGCGTGCGCGGCCACACATTATGCGAATTTATCTAAATAAAAATTAATTTAATATTATTTGAAATGTCTTTTATTTCTTATTTTAATAAATAATAAGATTTAATAAGATTTTAATAAATCAATAAATATAAAAGTTTGGAATTATAAGAGAGATTTTACTTATTTATAAATTGATGAACTAATTAAACGTATTGTTAACAACAATACAAAATAAAATTTTTATAATTTAATACTAAAATTAAGACTAATTGAAAAATTTATTTGTCATTTGATAATGTTTAAATTAATATTTATAAATACGTAGAAATATTTTTTGAAATTATATTATGTTGATAATTCTAATATGGAATATATTTCTTTTTTGTAAATTCTATTAATTTTTCATGATTATTTAAAACGAATCTGCGGGTATACATGCATTTATATGCATGCATATAAATAGATACCATTTTATTCATTATTTTCATTATATTATATTATTTATATATATATATATATATATATATATATCAGCCTGTTAAAATTATTTCCAATAATTTTAACAGGCTGATATACAAGATTCTGCCGTACGAATCGGGCAATTGATGTAATGGATTTATAAAAGAGTAATGGATGCTACAGAAGCTGTCGTCTTTATGGCCTATTTTTATAAAACTAATCGTGCTGTGAATATTTTTACTCTTTTTATATTACGAAGGATTAAAAACGTTGATGATTGATCGAGATGAGATGTTCACTTAATTTGTATTTTTTAAGAACTAAATTTAAAACTTGATTTAGAGATACAAGGTAAATAATTTGAATCAATCGATTCTCTCGTAAGAAATGAGATCGACCTAATTCGCTTGAACTTTGTTATAACCTTGGATAAACAGAAACTGTTGTGATAGATGAAATTTTCACGATACCTGTATAAATCGTAGTGATATTTTTTGCTGCTTCTGTTAATTAATTACTATTCCTATTCTAATAGAAAAATTATAATATTGTTTCCACTAAAATATAACTGAATTCAGTACATCAGATTAAAACAACAGAACATTCTAATTTATTATTTAAGTATTGATCTAATAACAGTAACATCTAATTTAAGTATTGTGCTATAAGAAAAATTAATGAAATTTTCAAAAGTATTTACAGTGCTAATATTGTGTTAAAAACATTATAATATAAGTATTATATGTGTGTTTTTAACCAATAATAAATATTATATAAAAATAATTATTTTTGCGTGAATAAAACAAAATAATATTTACTGTAAAATTTGTTTTTATGTGAAAATATTAGATCTGTATATGTATACTACATAAAAGTATATAAGTAATTTTTTTTATTCATTTACTATTTATTTAAAATTTTTAATGATATATAAATTCTTTTTGTACCATTATTTATTTAAAAAAATGGAATTCGATTTAAAACTAATATATTTTAAAATCTATTTATCAAGTAACATTTTCTTATATACTAAGGCGATGAGAAACATCAAAATAACTTATTTATTTTTACCATAATGTAAATGATTAAATTATTCAAACAAAATTTTATATTTTTAAATAGTATTTGAATATTATATAAACTCTATAGTTCATATTACGAAAAAAAGTATTATAAAAGTATAGCCCATAAGATTATTAAGTAAAAAGATGATGAAAAAAAGAAGAGAAATAATTAAAAACAATTCAAATTCACAGAGATCTGAATACGCTAAAAATTCAATTTACATTACCTTGTGTATTTCCAATGAGTTTCTATAATATTTCTTGTAGTCAAATTTTGTATGAATCATCTATTATCACTCTTCGCAATTTATACGTATTTATAGATTAAGAGGTAGTATTCAAGCAAAAGATACTATGCGGGAATAAAATCGGAAGTTCATTTTTAACATTTGGTGAGCGCGTGCTATTAGTGTGAGAAAACTTTAAAATGTTCGCGGTAAGCCAATGAGCATACGCGATTACGAAGGAGAGAAGGAAAGAGACAAGAAATACAAGCATCTTTGTATAGCTGTCGCGCAAAGATGATTTATCGTAATAAAGCACTCTCTCTCTCTCTCTCTCTCTCTCTCTCTCTCTCTCTCTCTCTCTCTTTCTCTCTCTTAGTGTATCTCGCCAGTTTCGTCTTAGCGTGGCGCTGCAACATCCTGACTAAGAGTTCATAGTTGCCGCATTTCGTACGTTTCTTCTTTTTTCCTTTCGCTTCGTTCATCGTCATTGCCGTCATCATCAGAGATCTATATCCACACCTACACAAAACGTGCTCGCGCATGATTGGCAATTTTTGCGACTATAGATTATAATGGAACCATCGGTCGCTAGCATCTTTTACAGATATCCTGTCACTATAACAAAATCTTCTTTTGCTTGAGTACAATGGGTCTGGCGATGATCGAGCTACTTTTGTTACAGGTGCTTTCAGGTCCACTGATATTGGATCTATACTTGGGAGTAGAACTGTCAAACGTAAACGAGTATATGTGCATCTAGCTTATGCTCTGATTGTATTGTGATCTTCTGTAAAAGTACGAAAAATCCGAATTTTACTGGTATATTTGAAACATTACTTTTCATTAACAAAGTAATTGGTAATTTTTGACAGTTGATCTAAAATATTAAATCTTACATAGATTTAATAGAATTATGATATAAAAATTAAAAAAATATAACTAACATCTAAAATATTATTGATTCATTTCAATAATATTTAATTTAGTTAAATATAAAACATAATTGAATAATTACAAAAATGTTTATTCGATAGCTAAAAATTAAAAAATAGGATTACTCCTTAACACTCTAATTTTAATATATAAAATATATTATTAATTATGAAATAATATATATTAATTATGAAAATTTTAATTTAAAATATAATGTATACTTAAATATTTAGTCATCATATATAACAAAATTTAATATTTTAAGATTTTGTACACAAAAATTAAAAACATTTAAAATACTTTAGGAGACTGAACATGTTATATTGGACTATGATTTAATGTATACATCATTTAATGATACTTGAATAATTTATAACTGATAATAGATTTTTATATATACCTACTTTTGAATATCATCTTTTAAATGCTTTTAGTAAACATCTTGTAATTTTCTTCAATTCTTTTCATTAGATTAATTCGAAATTTTGACATAAAAATAATGTCTTATTTTGTAGAAAAAAATTGTTAAAACATTTTTAAAAAGCTTGTATTCTAATATTAATTTAAACATTAATTAAATATATTAAGCAAAGATAAAATCAAAATATAATGTACAATACGCAAGAACATGGAAGAAAAAAGAGAAAAATTTTTCCAAATATTTTAGTTCCACTTAAACAAAAAAACATTATGAAGAATGACTTAGTCATTATTAAGCTTTTAATCTTTAAAATCTGTTCTGTATATAAAAATTATTTGTGGTAAAAACTAAAAACAATTATTAAAATACGATAATACATAAAATTATAGTAATAATTTTTTTAAATGTAAAACAATAATTGATAGACCAATATTAAATTCAAAAGATATTATTTACATATATTACAATGACAATAGATTTTAAGAAAAATTACCATTGTAAATTAAATAAATCCAATTTTATTTTTCTCAAAATTCATACAAAATTTTTAAAAATACTCATTAGTATATTTTAATTCAGTAAGTTTGGGCTAATGCATTGTTTGTAATTAATGACAGCTATATAGTTTTTATGTAATTTAGTAATCGAAAGAAGTAATTTTTATACTATAATTAAATTTCCAATAATATTTCATATGAAATTTGCATTTAAAAATATCTTTGATGAAGACATTATAGGAATGAATAATCATGAAATTTTTAGACAGATTGACAATAACTATTTCTTCTTTAATGTTAACTTGGTTTTTTGTAAATAAAAATTCTATTAGTTCAATAGTTATTTAAAAATAAATTCATTTACAATATAAAATCCATTATGATGTCAATAATGCAAATATTGGTTTGAAATGGATTATTAATTTATTAATACAAAGATATAACAAATGTAACAAATTTTGCTTTACAAGAATATACTATCCAACAATTTTGCAAATAAAACAAAATTTTTGGTAAATAAAATAACATTATTTGATATTTCACAATCGGTTTGTCACTGTTATAATAATAATGTACTCTTACTAAAATATTCTGATTTTCTTTTAACATTGATTAAGTTTTTGACATATTTTAAAGAAATCATAAATTAAATTTATAGTTTTAAAATAATTATTTAAATTATGCTTTTTTTGTAAAATTATAACTCAATATTAATATTATAAAATGACTTTTTTATTAATTAATTTGAATGTTTAATACCATACTTCGTTAAGTGGTGTTATTGCATAAATATCATAAACAGAAAATAATTCAAATTCTTTTATAGTAAAATGAAAATTGAGAACGTATTAAATAAATCATATTTGACATTAAAAAAAGGAAGAAACAAAAAATTAATATTTTAAAGAAGTAATGAAGCTAATGTAAATATGAACACTGAAAATCGCATGTTTACTTGAACGGTGATAACCAGAACTTATTTACAATATCTAATCTACGTCTTTGATCCAATGTTTCGGTTCCATTGACAAATGAATTAGCATCGGCATTAGAAATAGTACTAATCGGTATTAGAATAGTAATAGTACTAAATTTCAACATTTTGCACCCAGCTGCGTCTGCATTTTTATGCTTATCGTTAAATCAACTCGTACAATGCTTGCCCAATTATTTTAAATTATTTAATTGTAAAATGTCTGTCAAGGAGCATCATTATAAGTATTATTTTACTTTATTGTAGATTAAGTATAATCAATGCTTAGTCATTAATAATATGCAATTGTATTTTTCATTGGGATGTACTATTTATTATTCTTTTGTGTTATATATAGCTATTTTAAAGGTACTAATTAGTTATATGCGATGCCGAAAAATAATATAAATATTTCATTATTATTAACTAATAAAGATTTTATTTTTAAAATATTATGTCAAATTATTTTTGTTAAATAATAATACCTGGTGTACTATGCAATTTTTTACTAGATTCCAGTATTAAGAAAATTTTATAAAAATTATTGCTGTTTTATTAATATTTATTAATTCATAAAATAATAAAAATTTAAAAAAGGGCGATAAACTTAAAATTGCCTATTAATTACTATAATACGGAAATAATAAATAATTTCAAGTTTTTTTGCTAATTCTTTGTATTAAAAGAATTAAAAAACAATATTATAAAATATAATAAATTGATATTGTATTTAGTTCAAACATTCTTTTATTCTATTTTCATTTGTTATCAAATAATGTAAATGATGAAGTAGTATTGATTATTGAAAATATATTTTTATTATTTAAGTCCAAAACATTCCAGTAGTTTATTAAATTAGAAAACGAAAATAAATATTTATAATATATGTAATATTTTATTTGTTTTTATCTTAATATGGGTATCTTATTCGAAAAACGATTTAATAAATACTTTAAAGAAATGATCTTGATATTGTACATTTATATTTATAATATATATTATACATATATATTATAATATTGTTTTACTTTTTTAAATTAATTTATAATAAAATTATCGAGATTTTAATATGAAGCTAATAAATACAGATAAATGATTGTTAAATAAAATAATTTTAACTTTTTGTTTTAATTTTCTAATTAATTTAAACACTAGTTATTTTTTAATAATTCTTAATTATTGGTTTAAATATTTTAGTTTTATTACTTAATATTTATAATTGGAATTGAATTTTAAAAATACTATAAATCTTATTGAAATATTTTTAAAATGTGTAATTTTTTTAAGTATTTGAATTAGTTTGTACTGATTTTATAAAAATTTATGGGATATTTTTATGGGTTTGTAATACCTACATTATAAATATTATAAATTTTTATACAATTTGCGAATACTAGTATTGTTACTTACAAATGTAAAAACTTAAAAAAAATTACTATAAAATAATCGTATTTTATTTAAAATACATTTTATAAATTGTATATACGCATTGGATACAATTTATGATATTCATTGGGCATACTAATGGTATATGTTAAATGTACATCTTTGACTGAATTATTAAAATTAAGTTATCACACAATTCGAATTAAAGAAATCAGATAAATGATTATGTGGTAATTGAATGTTAAGCTATTATTACAACTTTGACAAAGGTAGTAAGCATCAATATTACTGTTAAGTGCGGATGGAAGTTGTGAGAATGTTGTCAGGGAAACTTCGTATAATGGCTCCTTCCATGAAAGTTTTTGTGCTCCATAACTTCAGCGCTAATGAACATCTTCAAGTTTATTGTGAACCACTGTATAATCGCTCGCATTGACAAGAAACATCGAAATCCGTAACAAAATCGAAATTCAATAACAACTTAATTTACTTATTGGCGATGCAGTCTTGCAAGTTCCGGCTAATTCAGCCGGTCAACGATTAACGCATTAAGATCGATTGTTGTGCACGCATAGTCACCGTGTAGCTTTACCATCCCCGGCACGCAAAGAAACTTTACTCCACCAAAGCAACATCCACGACTATAGCCTCGCTCCCCCGTCGTACAATGTTATTAATCACTGGACTGGCTGGTTGGCGCAGGTCTTGCGAACTTAATTAATTAAATAATATAATGCTGAAGCGTAGAACGAGAGAACAGAGAGAGGGTAGTGTACGGGCTGGCTCGACTATCGGAAGCGTCCATCAACGGCAGCTACCCCCGGGGGCATTGTTACCCTTGCGAGTCCGGCCCTTCCGGCACGAGTAGTACCAGTAGTGTTACTGGTGCTACTGATGATACCGGTGCTACTGTGGCAGTGGCTACTGCTGCTACCAGCGCAAAACGCATATCTGTACTGAAGAACATGTCTTAACAATCGCATAATTTATGTCAAATTTTTTAATTAGATAAAGTAAAAATCACGTCAAAATCAAATTCAATACGTTAAAGGAAAAAATCTTCCAACTGATTGTATTTACTTCTTACTTTCACCGGTGTTGAGATAATCTTAAATCTCATAGATCTATGGTTACTGAACTAACGAATCCAATGATCCAAACTCATGCTTTTGTTCGTAATAAATGCTACATCCTCTCATTGCAAGTTGTTTATTATTAATTTGTTAATTTTTAAATTTGACTCAGTAATGCTTTACTTCGTTAATTTTTTTATATACTTATAATTATATATTAGCATTTCCATAGTCATACAGGCAACCGAATATAAAGTCTAGTTATATAAATACTTTAACAAAGAGGAATACAAAGAATTTTGAAAATATACACAATTATAAATCACAGAGAATATTGTTGCATAAAAATAATTATTCGGGGTACTAGATTCAAAATTTAAGCAATTTAATAAAATTTGAGCCACATGATTCATAAATTATCTTGAACTTTATGGAACATGAAGGTCAGTTTTGTTTTTATTCATCATCTCCAGTCTGTACAATATGATAAAGCACTGCAGATCATACCGAATACTAACTTTGTCAAATTTCAATCTTAAATTTGACATAGATATCTCTCTGATAGGAATTTGAAACTTTTTTAATTCCAAAAATAACAGTAAAAACGTTTAGGCAAATATTTTTATAAATTTAATTGCAATCTACAAAGTAAATTATAATAATATAAATATTAATAAGATAAAGATTGCAATTGAATTTCATCAATTTTTGGAAGTAATTTTTATCTTAAAAATTCTGATTTGAATTTAATAAATATATGTTTATAGAGATACAGTTGGTTATAAATGATATATATTAATTATGACATTTGTAAAAGGTAACTAAATTTTTAATAAACATAATTTATAAATGTTTGAATTGAAATATACAGTCATATTAATTAATTAATAAACATATTAATAAATAAAAATAGTCACAATAATTAATTTAATAAACATTAAATAACATAATTATAATAAATATACAGTAATATTAATTAAATAATTAAAAAAATAAAATAGTAATGCAAATATTTAATATTAATTAGGATAAATGAATCTGAACTTATTATAGACATAAGTATGAAGTAATCGATTTGTATTCCAAAAATAATTTCTTAAGAAATAATAATTTATATTAAATAGTAAAACTACAATACATTCTAACCTGATAATGTAAATTTACATTTACAACTAATCTAAATTTCAAACAAAATATCTTGCTATTAATGGAATTTAATTTTAAAATGGAAATTACAAACACAAAGTTTATTTTATAAGAATACTAGTTTATATAATCAATAAAACAATAACTATTTTTAATCATTTTTTCTATTAAAGTTTAATATATTTTACGTATATAAAAAATACATAGAGATATTATTATTTTTAACTATTTAATGTATTTGATGAGTAAATATAAAAGTTGTAATAAATGTTTGTATAAAATTAGGCTGATTTGCTTTATATATGAAAGAAAAATAGTTTTCACATTTTAGTTCGTCTTTTACGTACTCTAAATTTTTATTAACACTTATTCGAAAGTCGATGTTTAAAATAAAGAATAATAATCATGATACATAAATTTGTATGCATGTATAAACTCCCACTGTATTATAATACGTATTTTGGCGCTAATTATATCTTGAGTTATTAATTTATTATCCGTCAGGCAAGAGTAGAACCTTTGGCAGCAGCGAATTCTTCTCTCTTTCAGGCGGAACGATTCGGGAATTCCTAACGCGCCGGAGCTTATATATATATAACGGCTTAACGGCACATACGAAAATCCCGTCCATTCCCCTGGTATTTTAGCATCCACTGTTCCATGCTGTCTCACTCCCTTTGCCGCTCCTCGTCAGTCCACCCCCACCAGAAATTCTCCCTTAACGCTAATTTATCTTAATTACATTCTACGTGCGTCGGCATGTACCGCCGCGTTTGAGAGTCATGGGGGGGGGGGCAGACAGACAGAGAGGGTGAAAAGGTGGAAGGAGTGGAAGTAACGATGAAGGAGAGAAAGTACACATAAAGGCATCGTAGCTGCACAGATGACTCCTACATGCATATGGGAAGGTTCAACTTGCCAGTCCCCAACTTCGTATAACTTACATTGTTAGGTGCTCGTAACAATTAAAAATCCTTCACCCCTGCTTCTATGTAAAAGGAAAACAAATTTTTTACTCTTACAACCATCAATTCATTCAATTATTTCTTACCAAAGATTGATTATCTGATAAGTATTTTACTTTACACAATTTTAGAAAAGATTTTGATATCGCTATATTTGAATAATATATTTTTAATCCCATATTATAGATAAAAATAAGATATAGTTTTATGTTCACCAAAAATTTTCTAAATAAACTACTTTTTGTGGTTAGAAATTTGATTTGTCTCAATTATTTATTTCTATAAAAAATTAGTCTAATATTTACTGTACTTTTATACTTACAAAGTTAAAAAGAATAAAACTTTATGAATAATATTTATATTTTGAAATTGAAATTATTATTTGGTATCTTTTATATATTAACTATATTTAAACATTTTTTAATTAAAGCAAAAGCAAGAATTTCGTGAAATATACATAATTGCATAATAATATAGTTAAAAGCTACTAGCAACTAATTTTTTCAATAATTATTACATAAATATATTGAATATTTTAGTTTAATTATAAACAATTTTATACATTTTATTTATATAAAAACTTAATAAAATATACAATTACATTTTCATATAAAGCCGAAAATCTATAAACCAAATTTTTTATGACCAAATTATTTTAGTCAAAATAAATATATTAATAAGTTTTACTTTGCGAAACATTTTTATTAATGTAGTTAATACTATGAAGCTTGAAAATTGTGTTTATAAATATACACTAATTTACTAATTAAATCTGAAATAATAAATTTTAACTGTAAAGCTGTTTTAGTTTTGTAAAATTAAATCTCGCTGTTATTCATGATATTATTTTTTAATATTTTAAAAACTTTATAATATTCATAAGTATATCCAACTAATCTCAAAATTAATTTATTCTAAGATTTACGAAATTCTTTTCAAGTGTCGATGTTACTTTCATTTAAATTTAGTAAGATTTTTAATAATAATATACTAAGAATACTTCAATTTTATTTATAATTACTTTTATATTATTAAAGTAGTCTAAGATTTAATTTTGTGTATATTTATTTAATTATATTTCTAGTTTTTAATTAATTGAATAACAGCTAGCAATCAATTTTCCTTTATACATAATAAAATTAAATGTATGTTGATAAATTAGTATTAATTAAGTATTAATGAATATAGCACTAAATTGAGGTAATCAAATAAGTTAATCTATGGCTAAGCAAACGATATGTATGTGTTTGTGTTTGTGTTTGTGTGTGTGTGTGTGTGTGTGTGTGTGTGTGTGTGTGTGTGTGTGTGTGTGTGTGGGCACGTGCGTGCGTGTATATATGTGTGCATGTGTGATATTGAAAAAACTTATATATTTTATATATTATTATATATTTTATAAATAATTATATATTTTTCAAATAATGAAAGAACGAGTTTTTACGTAAATAAATGTTTTAATATATTAAGTTACAAATAATAATCTAATAAAATACTTCTTTAAGAAAAATTTATTTCTTAATAGTCTAATTAATTGTGGATTATTATGGATTATAATTATAAATTTATGTATTTATATTAAAATTATTTTTAATGAGATTTTTGTGATATTACCAGTTTCTTATAAATATTTTATAGACAATTAGATAATAAGGATATTTGCATTTTTAAATAATTGAATTCAAATCAAATGAGAGAGTTCACTAATAACGAAGCCAAATGCATGTTTGATTTTTAATTTTATATATTATTCTACACTATGTACGTATTCGTTTGTGATTAAATTAGTTTTATACACATAATTGATAGTAGATGTGAAAGTGAATTTTGTATCTATATATAAATAAATAAAAAATCATATTTTTAAAATTATTTTTGAAATGTAAATTTTATACTAATGATATAGTAAATTTATTACAAAATTATTTTATATATCAATAAAAAATCTATAATTATTGTTTACTCTTTTTGTGAGAATTTTGTTGGACTCCAAGTATATCCTCACTGTTTAAAAATAACAGATTTAATATACTAGAATCGCTTATTAGAGGTAATTTAAGTAATTTTTATATAAAGGTTGGATAAATAATGAAAATTAATTGACTGACCGGTTGTAAATTAGTCAATAATAATTTCACAGTGAAATGCAGTTATAAACAATTAAGTGCAGTTTTTTCGGTAGCTAGGAGTTTAATTACAGACAAGCACGTTTGTTCAGGTTTTTCGACACTCGACCACTTCTCAATTTCGCGTTAATTATCCGAGTATCGTATCTCGCTCGGTAACGAACGAGTCGTTCACTGCTCAAGAATCGGCTTGATCCCGCACATCTAATTTGCATAGAGAAAAGGCGGAGACGCAAGCAGTTCACAGCTGATATCTATATGATTGTGTGAATACGATACGTTGATGTATTTGCATTGTAGGTGGACAATATGTACATAGCCCAAGGTCAGAAATTCAGGCGTGCACTTGTTCATCATTCCTCGTTCGATCATATCCCTGCTCTCACGTATAAGATCGTCGTATTTCTGCACACAAGCCCGACGACTCCCGTTGCCATGGGGAAGTGTATGAGAGTGCGGGTGAGCAATGGCCAGTATAGTATAGTATAGTATAGTATAGTATCTATATATATAGTATATATATATATAGTATAGTATCCGTATAGTCGCGCCACATAAGACCACCACCGACCTATTCGCCATCCCTTCCGCCTCTCTTTACTCCTTTAACTCCAGAAATTACCTTTATCTTCGAGAAATGAAAACTCTACGCACTAAATCTTAATGCTCAATATCAAGTGCGTGGTTATTAGATTCCCATAACAAGTGCCGATTATCTTTGCTTTCAAATTCCCTTTCCTCTGTATTACTACCCAGCCGTGACATTTTATCCCGTTGACGTTCATATGGGACGTTGCTGTTTGTCGAACTTTTTATTCGAAATGAAATTGTAATTGCCTTTGCCCTAATATCTAATTCGAATTTAAAGGAATTGTCCTGGCTTATTTTGACTATGCATATTTTTATGATAACCTAGGTTTAACCTTTAATTATGAAAAAACTGCATAGTACATATTAGAATACACTTTGAAGTATTTCTATAGAGTTTATTAATAAAATATGTATTATTATAGAAATTTCGTTAATAAATAGAAACTAAATTATATGAGCCTATATTATTTCCTAATTTTTATAGAATATAAATTTTTTACAACATAAGTATCGATCGTCATTTTAAATAATTTTATTTTCTATAATACTTAAAATTAATAGAATAATTATTTTAAATCTATCTTAAACAAAAAACTTGTAAATAAATGCATTACTTAGTAATCCATTTTAAATATGTAAAAAATATATGTGACTGTCGGTTAAAAATTATGAATTAGTTATATAATTTTATATTGTTACCATGTGTGAATAAAGCGAATATATTATGGAATTAATCGTTCCTTTGTTGAAGCTAATTTTATAAAGTTAGATAACAAATATAGAATAGTATATCTCATCATGACACACAATTCTTGAAGAATATGAGAATACTGTAATATTCTAAGAAAATCAATTCTTTCAAATTTTATATTCATTTGAAATCAATTTTCGACAAATGTAAGCTACCCTTTTTTCTTAAATAAATTTATATTTATAATCCACGGCCTAACATATTATTAAAAAAGTATAATAAATTATAGGCAAAAAAAATTATTAAAATTTGTATATGCATTTTACGTTAATAATATATTTTCATCTTAACGATAATATAATTTTTAAAAATTTAATCATTTTTAAATTTAAATTTCAATTTAATAAATAAATATGAATTTTATGTATATATAATTTTGACTATAATTATTTTATTGACATATTTATATTATTAAGTATATTATAAATTTTATAATTAATTATATAAATATTTTTCTTATAAATTTATTTTTATTAAAAAAGTATGACATTGTATAGTTAAGGTAATACAAAATTAGAATAGTTAAGTGTTTTAAAATGTGTTATACATTTGTAGATTTTTTAAAATTAATGCTTTTTAATGTTAACATTTCCTAAACTTTATAAAAAATACGTTTTAAATAAAAAATCTGAATAGAATTCATTCAAATAATATTTTAACAATTAGATATCACATCAATAGGTATATAATATTAAAAAAGCTTATTGATTTTTAAAAAATAATTTTCTTAAAATTATATATTATTCTAACAATCTAACGTATAACAAATAGTTTTACACATTAATTTATTTTTATATTTTATATCATCATAATTGAGAATTATAAATATATATTTATTCAACTGTAAAAACATAAATTATTAAAAAAAAACTAAGCTGCTATTTTTTAATTAAAATGATTTATCAAACTTTTAGAAAATTTATAAAACCAAATTTTTAAATATTTATTACTATTCATTAATATTTAAAAACTTAATTAAAAAATAGTTATACAAAACAATTACAAAATACCATACAAGTTTGAATACTACTAGTTATCAATTTTATTAATAATATAAATTTTGAAAAATTATTTTTGACATTTAAAACTTTAGGTTTGTACTTATTTTATTGTAAATATATTTTATTCCATAGCATTCATTGAAAATAATACGAGCTATTTGAAAAAGCTATTTATATTATAATCCTTAGACTTCATTGCTGGTTAGAAAATATAAAAACAAAACTTTGTAGTCGTAAATAAATTTTATTATTGAATATAAATGCTTATAACTCAAAAGTGATTATATACGCAGCATTGCAAAGTTGGTATAGAATTATTTATATTCAGCTGTACTATATACATACCCGAGAAATCCTTTTCTTTTAGTTCATTCAGTCGACATTTCCGCGCTCTTGCTCTTCCTATTTTCTTCCCTTATGCAGACTCGTTACTTAACCCCGCGTGTCTTCTTCATAAAGGCTTGTACAAAAGAATTAAGATTATTTACATTTTTTGAATAAGAAAAAAATTTAAAACAATTGAATTATTACTATTTTATAAAATTTTAATTGTTAATATTATCACAAAAATTTAATTATTTAATAAAATGATAATTAACGCTGATTAAAATACCAAAAGTTTTGTATTGTGAATAAATATTTCGATACATAATAAAATTAATTCTGAAATTCCATTACTTTTCAATATTTAATGTTAAAAATATTATATATATATCTAAATGAGAACACAACTTAAATATTATATATTATTATAAATATTACTCAATTTATAATTGGTATACACTATTTATAAAGCTTATCCGAATATGTCTTACCATTCTTACATTAATGTCTATTGTAAGAAAATTGCTTTGTATAACAGTAAAATTTTATTAAAACAGGGGTTTACTAAATTTTAATAAATAATCATTTAGACAAATTAATAAAAAAAATACTCAACATAATATTCTAAACATTACATGGTGTGTTTCGCTCAAATAGAAATATTAAGAATGTAATATTTTCAATATAAAAATTGCTTTTTAAACATAAATTCTAAAGTAAAATATTCTTGTAAAGCTTAAAATATTTCAAAATAAAAATTTTTAGTAGATAGTTTTTTAAATATTTTATAACATAAACTCTCTCTCTCTCTCTTTCTCTCTCTCTGTGAATATATAGTAAATAATATTTGCCTAATTAAGGAGTCTAGAATCTATAAACAAATTTTTATAACTTTTTGTGTATTTTACGTTTATTTTCGAAACGAAATATAAATTTTATTGTGTATTTAAAAACAAAAAGCTAATTTTTAATATAATTAATTATATTCTACATTAAGCAGTAATAAAAATAGAAATGTTAGTGTTTATTAATAATGCTAAGTTCCACTACGGTTGTACCAGATTCGTTTGAGGTACTAAATTAAATATTGTTGTAAAATTGAATAAAAGTAGTGCGTAAGTAGAAAAACGATCGAGCAGTGTGTAATATCTTCAAACAAGATAAAAGGAATAAATTTTAATACGAGCCAAAAACAATGTTTGAAGCGAGCGTCAAACAAGGTATATTTAGAAAAAAGGCGTATTCTCAGACTTTTACAGAAGTAGGGATTATGCAGATACTATGTATGAGAATCAAGTGTGAGTTTATTTAAGGGCTGAAAATTATTAAACAAGCAAAGCGTATACTCTTACTCCGTCGCCTCGAAGGTCCAGTCTGGGTGATGTTCAAGGGAGAGCAAAAGAGATGAATTTCGTAAAGGGAGATTTTGTAAGTATGCGTATATAATATAAACATTGAAAATGTAGGTTTCAAGTAATAGATAAAGAGAGAGAGAGAGAGAGAGAGAGAGAATATAAAAAGAGAAAAATAGGTATACATAAAAAAATCATGGAAATAATCCGAACGAAGTAACGTTTTATTAAAAAATATAATTTATTTATTTTTAACGCATAAATTGTCATAGTTACTTATTTGCCTAATAAATTTAACATTTACAATATTAATTAATACGATATTAAAAAATGTTATCATGTCCATAATTTAAGGATGAAGTTAAATTTTTACATATATATAGAGCCTAGCATGAATAATTCATTAGAGATCGAAAAAATTGTTATATTTCGACAACATCGAATAGTAAATAGAAATTAGATAATTAAATATTTAACCAGAATTTATTTTAACTTTGAATGATTCTTATTTAATTCAATCAATTGTAAATTTTAAATTCTTGCACAATATTAGATAGTATAAAACTATTTTGTTTTATATTTACAAAGCTAATCGGAGTTTATATATTTTAGCTTACCAGGTCGAATAAACCCAATGTTAATTTAAGCTCGAAGGGAGGCGACCAATGAGGAGAGAACACCAGCAAGCCAGAGAAATTGCTCACGTTCAGCTTGGGAGAAAGCGCTTGGAACGGAAGGAAAGAGTAAGCAAAATGGAGAGTGTGTATGCGTCTACGTGTGGCGCGCGTGCGTGCGCGCGCGCAAAAGAAAAGGATAGAGAAAGCTAGTGGATAGTCCAGTGAGAGATGTTCCGTCTTCTAAAGCAAAGTCGAGGATAGCGAAGAGAAAAGAGAGAGGTACACAGAGAAAGAGAGGAGACAGAGGTCTCTGCCTATCTTTTATCCAAGAATGACAAAGAGAACGTGTACACCTTGAACGTGTAGTCGAAAAGGAGAGAAAGGCGATTTCTGAACAAGAGAACGAGATAAACGCTCTCTGGTTGTATGAGAGAAAGGCTAGAGGTTGGTAACGGAGGAATGGCGAAGGAAGGGGTGAGTATGCTGGGAGAGTGCAAGAGAGACGAACGTGCATGGCGAGCGTGGGTGGCCAAGAGGGTAAAGAGGCCGAAAGCAAGAGCAAGTGAGAGGGTACGTATGCGGAGCAGACTAGTAGTGCTTTGGCATGGAGCTCTATCTTGTGCACTCCTAACTAACATGTATTTTGCATAAAGCTTACATTACTTGAATTACAATGCATACTTTCTCCATTCCTCTTCTTTCTCTTTCTCGCAATTTTCTTTAATTTTTCTTTCTTCTTTCATTGTCTTATATACATATCTGTTTAATTCTTGTCTTTTTCATATATACATATCCGAATTTTCTCTCATTCGTTCCATCTTAATCTTTCATGTAATGTTTTGTTATATCTTTCAATCCCGCTCTCTTTCACTCTCTATCCATCTATCTGTTTATCTCTAGATTATAAAGTGCAACTTTAATAATAATATACGCAACGTTATAAGAATATATTTTTAAAAATTGCATAAAATATATATCGTTAAATTTCAACTTAAAAGATGAACGATGAAATATTAAATTTTTTTTAATGAGCAAGTTAAAATTTAAAATATGCATATGGCCTATGCTTTATGAATTACTTTTAGTGAACGTCCTTGAAATGTGCTTCAGTTAAATGTTACGCAAGTCACGAAAATATTTTTATTAATACACATGCATCAAATACAAAATGTTTATTAAATATCAAATATAAAATTTATACTACGTTAAAGCTACGATTATGAAGATAATTATTGTTTAAAAAGAACTTTTAAAAGAATTTCTGAGACTTCTGATGAATATATTAATTGAATACTGATATAATATTATTGCCAGCAATTTCTTTATTATTGTACAACTTATTAAAACTATAATATATCATATAATCTACGTATAAATATTTTATTATTAAAATAATTTCATATATCAAAATACACAAACTTTAAATTTGAAAGAGTATATAATTTGGAATAAATAATAATTTATAATAAATTATACTCAATGAATAAATATATTATTCTTTATTTTAAGAGAAACAAGTTTTATCAGAAATATTATAAGAATGAAGATTTGATTAAATTTTTATATGTAGCTTAAATAAATGTTATCCTACTGCAATAGATAAACTTGTCAACCTAAGAAGCACTTCATATTATTTTGACACATGTTTACTCGTATTTGTGCTCAATTGTATAATTATTACGTAGCTTGCATGTAATTAGACAAGCATTGCCAGAAAATATATTAAAAATAACTTATTCGCTGGAGATGTGTGAATTTCAATTGAGAGTTGCAGTATTTTTTACTAAATATCAATAATAATAATTATATATTAAAATAAATAAATACAATCATAATTATATTTTTTCAGTTAATTATGCATAATTATTTATATTCCTATAAAAGAAATGATTCACATATATTGATGATCGAGTTTATTAAAACTTAAATAATTAAGTAACATCAGGAAAATATATCCCTTCTCCGATGGGATCAATTATTACACTTGTAAGACATTTTTCTTTTAACTGTCGCTTCTCTCAAAGGAATTTTATTTTGCTCATCATCCCGTGCTTTAAGTGTAGCATAGCACAAAGTACGAGGTCAAACAGTAAGGGTTTCTCGGCGAAAGTGAAACGATAAAAATTAGATAATGGGAATTTATGTAATACCTGAGGGGGAGATTCTGGCATTAATGAAAGCCCTCAAACCTGCGACGGACAAAAAGGACAGACGTGCGCGGGTCAGCTAGACGGGAAAATTCACTATCTTGGTCATTTCGTAGCCTTATCGCGCTTTCTATAATTGATAGTTAAGCGGCTTAAGCTCGTGCGTGATTCCAGGTCGACGCGGATTCAGATTCCGGTAGCCTGTAGGTACACGGTAAACCGAAATCTCTCTTTTATGCTAAATTGTTACGCGTTGAATTAAGCCATTCGTTCTTGGTTCTCTTTGTTTTTGCTTGATTATCAGCATATATTATTTATTTGTTACAGAACCAAATCATACCGATGTTCAATGTTCGAATTTTTCCTTAAAAGATGGATCAGAAAATAAATATTTAAGATTTTAGACTTGTTTCAAAAATCTTTACGAAGAATATTAGGACAATTATTTTAATTTTATATCTTCCTGATATTTTTTTGTACGGGTCTTTTTTCATTCCAAAATTTCGCTTAATGTTGTATTTAATTTGGATGAACACTAGTCTTGTACAATATTATACCGAATATCACGATGGTAATATCTTTTTCACAGTACTATAAATCATAAAAACATATGATTTTTATTAAATTCAGTAACGAAAATATCATACAATCTTATTTATATTAACCAAACAGTCACATATTAAAAAGAATATAAAAAGAAATATTTATATTATATTTTTTAGTTTGAAACAGTATACGTTTATTTGGAAAATATTTAAACATATTGTTGAACAAAAACATAAAAATATTTTTTAAAAGGTACAAATAATGAAAATACATCACGTTAAAAAAAATAATTTCATTTCTTTCATTTGACTACTGATTATCTCGATAGATAATCGATAGTTGAAGAAACTGAAATGTAATTCGAAAATTAAATATAATTCGCTTTAATTGTGCCGAAAAAAACGGAATCACTTTTTTTCATCAGCTATTGCTTGCACCAATATAGCTAATCACGTGGATGTTAAACTCTTAGACTAAGCGTAGCTGAAAGAACGTGGCGCCGATGTAACGAGGCGAGTAGTGGTAACGCCGTTGTACTAACGTTACACTCCCAGATGTGCTCCTGCTCCCTACCGTAACGGGTATTTTACAGCGATGGCTTTTTGAGCGTTACAACCCTTTTCTCTCTCGATTTTCCTAACACATGTATGTACCGGCACGTTTAAGAGTTTATTCTCTCTGCCTGTCTGCCTGTCTATCTTTCTTTCACTTCTATTCTTTCCCTTTTTCACCCATAAATATGCATAAGGATACAAGCTAACTAAGATAATGGAATTTTCTCGATTGCCGACAACTCCTTATACTTTTCTCACTTCCTCGTATTATCTCTTTCCTTTTCTCTTTCTTGCAATATATTCATTCCTCCTTTCTAACTTTCTTTCTTTGTGCTTTATTTTTATGAGCCCATTGTTTCATATTTCAAATCTCTTAGACTTTTCTTACACACTTAATTCTCTTTAAATGATACCAATTCTATTATTTGTACTTACATAGATGTTTTGGATTTTCCAATATATTCGTTAATTCTTGGTAATCGTTATTTTTACTCACATTCGGTCTACACATTTTTAAATTGTATGTTTAAATTGTTTACACATTTATAAATTATATACTTTTAAATGCTTTTATAAACTTTTAAATGGTAATTTTTTTTACTAAAATTATAAAATTAAATACATTAATGTTATATTTAATTATTAAACATTAACAAAATAATTAATTACAGTTATTTTATTGCATATATATGTTTTTTTATATATTCATGCATGTTTTTACTTATATATATTTATTTATATTTTAAAATTATTTTTTATACAACAATAATAAACTTAAGAAGTAAAAAAAAACTTTTTTGAAATAAGTATTAAAAATATTAATGAGCAAGTTATTAAATTTATTTAGAATTTTGAAAAACTAATTGTCATACGTTGACGTGATTTGTCGAATGAAAAGAAGCTGAAAAGAAACGATTCTGTTTAAAAAGCAGTAATAAGTATTGAGAAAAAATACGATGCTGACTTGAACATCTGAACATCAACATCTGGTATTCTTGGTACATAAAAGAATATACTTGTTTATATAATACTTGTTCTTCTTTGATCGAAGCTTTTTGATAAATTTGATCCAAGAAGATATAATTTGTCACATATATCGCCTAGATTTATATTTATCTAATTGACAAGAAATGAGTTCATCGCCATTTTCATAGACATTCCACTAGTAATAGCTGATCGAATTTTTTACGCTAGTACGCACAAACAGTCAGAAAAATCAGATATATAAATAAGAAGCAATATGGATATTGCGCAATAAAACAATCCAAAGAGAGTCGCCAGATGTATATTCAGATTTCCTCACGAGTATTAGTATTGTGAAGGTCTAGGCGAGATTAAATGGATGTAACAGTCGATAGTTTCATTATCGCGGGTATAAATGTGAGTTAGAAATTATAAATATTTTTAATCCATCTTTAATATACGACATGATAAACGACCATAGGCAAGTTCATGGGAAAAAAGAGAACGGCAGCAATCAAAGAGATTGAGAGAAGAGGGAAATTTTATCTAGTTCGATAATCAAAAAATTGAACGCGTTGGGACCTTGCCGTTCGTCTACAAAATATCGATTCAATAAAGCATCAGAGGGTGTGTCTATAAGAGGCAGAATAAAAGAAAGTTCGGACTAGCTAACAATCGCATAAGAACATAGTTATAGTTATAGATAGAGATTCAGATATTGCTTAATGCCACAGCAGAAAAGAAGGAAGTTGCGCGTGTAGGCTCTTTCGCGTCCAGAAAGGAAGGTCCGCTTCAGCTACTTTACATGCATGCATGCTGACATCTTATCCACCCCGGGCGTCCTCCGTAGGAGCCGTTAGACGTAGCGAGAGAAGGTGACGTCCAGAAGAGGAGATCAATACCCTGAGCACGCAGCTTGGACTGGAATGAGAGCACCGAGTCTCCTGTCCAGCTCTCGCCTCGACGGTCGCTCTCGTACATACATAGGTGGCTAGATACATGCGCGCACACGTACAAAGCAGCGTCCCTTCGCTCGGCCAAGCGACGACCTCGATGTGTTAGTCGTCGGACCTCTTAGAATCACCGAGCCCCAAAACCTAGCCCCTTCTCTCTCGCCCTCGCTTGCCCACTTCATTCTCCTATTTCGCGTCTCGACCCCCGGCAGCCTCCTTCTCTTCATCACCCTCGAGGCTATCCACCGCTCCCTATCTCGACCTCTACCTCCACCTCACCCCACACTCTTTCTCTCACGAGCTTTAAATCGATGTACCCTTGTTTTGAAAGCGGTGTTTCTGCCGTCTCCCTCGACCCCTCACGCGAATAGCAACGCAAAGGAAATGGAAATTAGGATTGTAGAGCTCCAGGAAGAAGAAGAGAGGGGTAAAAGAGAAAATGGGGAAGAAAAAGAGAGAAAGAAAGAAAAAGGCGAGTGCCCGTCTAATTTTTACGAGTTTCGGTGTGTTCTAGAGGCACAGAGCACTGGGGTTAGAACGAGGGAGCGAATGAAAAGGGGACAGGAGAGAAGCAGAGGGACTATGATGTTGCCCAATTGTGCTCTTCATGATTAAAACGAAAAGAGGTAAAAGAGGAAATTCCATCATCATCACCATCCTCTTTCTCCTTTGCCTTCTCTCCCTTTTCCTCATCTTGCGAATACGGTCGATGAGTACAGCCACAAAAACAACCCTTTTATTTCAAGAGGATTGACGTCCATAAGATGTCTCTTTTTCCTCCTAAGCATAGCGTACGTTTAAACAAATTTCTTTTTTCACGAGAGCATTAGTTTTACTATTCCCACTTTAAATTAATTCCATTTAAAATAATTCTCTATATTTGCTAAAGCAACAATTACCCTTACAGACATTTTGCATCTTTTTAGTCTATTCTTTAGTTAAGAAGGCCAAGTATATTTCAATTAAATGAATTTAACTTCATATTGTTATATATATATATATATATATATATATATATATATAAAACTTTTATATTAAAATTTCCAATTGCTAATATTAAAAGATATAAATAATAAAATACATTAGCCAATTTTTCTCTTATTTATTAGTGAAAATAATTAATGTTATTTAAACAATTAATAATAATAATTTTAATAATTAATGATTAATAATATAAGTAAATTAAGAATAACCCTTTATTTTCTACATGAGTATTTTGAAAAATATTTCAGAACAATAAACTAACATGTTAGACATTATTTTTATTAACATAATAAACGTAAAATAAAGCACGCCGTTCTTCGAGTATATAAGTATTTGTATCTGATTCCTCGTTTGACAGTTTTTGTTCTCTCTGATTTCTTGTAAGTAGTTTGTGTTCCGAACATCGACAGAAGAATTTTCCAGTGGTTAAGATTAGCACTGGAGCTTTCGCTGGTTCCCGCGAATAGACGCGAGTAACGGAATAAGGAAGTTTGATTATTAGTTTGGGCGTAATATTTTCTTAATTTATATGAATTTCAGAAATCAAGCGCTGTCTTTATTTTACAATATCTATTTTTGCGTCTTTAATTTCTTTTCTTTCATAATATGGTGAAGGTGCACGAGTAGTCCCTCCTTTTCTATGATAGTTATAAAATAATGCGTAGAGAACTGAGTTTCCCAAATGTATGAAACAGCTTCACCAAATGTCTTCTGCTAAAACACTAATGAATTCACGTTTTCATTTGATTTAATTTTATGTTTGATTAATTATTAAAATAAATATTATTTATTTTAAAATTTAAAATTACAAATTTAAAAAATTTCAAAATATTGAGTATGCACTTTTATTAGTAATTAAGAATAAAATGAATTTTTAAAGAGTTTGAATGTATGTATGATAGTCTCATTTTACGAACAAATTACCACATAAATTAAATTTAAATAATTTTTTTAAATTAAATAATAACATTTCCATTATATGTGAATATATAAGAAAATATTTTTTTAATTTAAAAATTTTGAAAAAATATTTTTACAGAAATTAATTTTTATATTATATATATATATTTTATTGTATATTTATATTTTATTATATATTTTTTTTTATTATAAATTTTATATTTTATTATTTATATTTATATAATAATTTTAATTAAATTATGGTATAAAAAGATTTTTTTTCAAAATTTCAAAATTCAAAATAATATTTTCTTATGCATTCTTATTCATATTTATCAACTACTATTTCATATTGTAAATATCTTTAAAACAAACTTAAAATAAATAAGTTTAACATGCTTTACATAATCGATTTAAATATATTTATGATTAACTTTACTAATTATCTATTAATTGATAAATTACTATAGAAAAGTTAATAAAAAAAATTATAATGTATACATTATTTGTATACATCAAAATACAAAACCATTTATTTACTTGATCAAAATAATTTAAAAAGATAACTTGGTTAGTATATTTTATAAGTTTTATTGATGCAATTTAAATTATTATTTTAATACTTGTATTTAATTTATTTATCGCAAAATAATATAGTATTTAGTCTAGAATATTTAATTTATATATATATGCATTTAAGTATATATGAATATATTGAAATTTTTATGAATATTTTAATTTTTATCATAAATATATTATGTATTCATACATAAATCAATACTTTTTCAGAACCATTTAAACAAACAAAAAATATTTTTGCTTAAAAAATTATTTACGTCTATATTATTAGAAATAATTATAAAAGGTTACGTTAGAAATATGTTATACTTATGTATAATATTTAATTTAATCGCTTCAACAAATCTTATTTAAATTCTTAAAATATTGTCGTGTGCTTAAAGACCATTTTATACTTATAATTTTTAAATTCTAGTGGAATACTTTTTTAAAAATTTATTTATGCTTTTGAAGATATTTTCTTATTGAAAAGTAAAAAATGTATCATACATATCGAAAAATTATATTTAAATAAAGTATTTTTCAATATTATTGCATTTGAGAGTTAATTTATACCGAATATTTTCAACAATGTATGATTAAAATAGTCATTAGAAGTATTATTATTTTTGTATATTTCTTTATTACTATATTGGTAGGCGTATTTTTAAGAGATAATTCCATACATTTTTAGAATACTTAATAATTTACCCTTTGTTAGCAATTTTATGTGGATGGCTATTGTAAATGTATATGACTATTGAATTTTTTGATAGTTTATAATAGCTGTGATATTTTAAATAAACGCTTTATATCACTTATATGAATAGTTAAAGAAATAAATTTTGTTATCAATATATTTTCATGCATGCTGTGCTGTACAAGTATTGTTAAAAGATTCTCGAATATTCATGACTTCTTTTGTGGGCACTATTAAGACTTGCACACACGCCTTCCAGGTATCATTTTATTTACATTGATTTGAAAGGCATTCGAGCTAGACTTTTCTTGTTAATCTTTGAACGATGAGTTCCTGCGTCAAATTATATTTTAATATTGTTATATCATTTATTTTTCAGTGCCAATAAACTTTATGATGAGATTATCTGTATCGGCTTCAATATTGTTTACAAACTAAATAATTTGAATTTAATTTTTTTCAAATATACCATGACTGACATCTTCTTAAGTCAATAGTCGGTTTTTGTAACACGTATGCTTTTAGAACTCCGAAATATAAATCGGCTCAATATCGTTCTTTTGTTTTTACCCTTTTAATCAATATCTACAAAATGAAAGGTTAGGTTATTATCATTAAAGAAATTGTCAAGATTATTATTATCATTAAGAAATTGTCAAGATTATATTCATATTATTTGACTAATAATCTTGTAAAAAGTTGATTTTTAATGGTAAATGAAGGATTAGATAGACGGACCACCAAAAGTTCAGTATTTCATTACCCACTTTAGTTAAATTTAAAAACTAATTTTTGTTAATATTTTTATCAGTTTAAATTAGGCAGAAGTGATAATTAAATATGCAATAAATATCTGATAGGCATAATAAATGTATTAGCTATATATGAGAACATTCAAATATTAAAGTAATTTATAGAAAGCATGTTTATACAAATGCTTGAAAAATAGTAGAAACTATAATTATTCTATCTTAGTACATATTTAGATAATTATTATTTACCAAAATTATCTTTTTTTTAAATTAATTAAATATTAATTACGTTTACCAAAATTGACTAATTCCGATTTTTAAACAGTTTAATTAAATATGAAAAGCCTAATATTATTGAAATATACGACAAAATGAATATTTAAGTATAAAAACTATATGAATGAATATGCACTTTGGACTATACTTAGCTGAACATATTATTGAAATGGGCATGTAGAGAGTAGAAGTAATAGATTTATTAATATGGCGGTATATTTATATATTAGGAAATAAAATTGAAAGCTACAATTTATAATACAGAAGAATAATTTATATTTTATAATTTATTTTTTTGTTAATTACAGCAGGGTAGAAGTTACTCCTATGTTAATTTTATACACAAATTCATATTAATACGCTTTGTGATCATTTGCATAATTTTCTAATCCTTTTTCTTATATTAAGATTCATCTTAAATCTCAAAAATGACAGTGATTTAAAATAGAAGAAAGAATTCTAAATTGTTTAACTGTAAAGAAATATGAAGAATTAAAATTAAGGAGAGAAAATAGAACAAGAGGAGGTGGAGGCAGTAGAGTAAAAAAGATTAAATAAAAGATAAAGAAATGGGTATCAATAATCGTTACATATATATTTCTCTATATGTGCGGATTCACTCTCTCACTCGTAATTCGGCGGACGAGGCGAAGAAGAGGAGCAAAGTAATCGGAAATATTTCAAATTTACGATCGATTCGTCACGCCCGAACAGCGGCAACACGATTAATTAGAAGGAACTCGATAAAGCGCAACGCGATAAATGCGCAATAAATACTGAAAATACATTGGACCAGTCAAACTGATTTTACGTAAGCACAAAAGACAAAAAGGAACTCTTGGAAAAGGTAGATCATCTTCCTCTGGACAGAAAAAGGAATTGTGACCACGAGACTAGTTTGTATTAGTGAAATGTAAGCAGATAATAAATGCTGTCATTTACTTATATATTTAATAGCGGCTCTTTTTATTTATGCGTATGTCTTCATCATTTTTATATATTAATTTTATCTAAGCCCTAGTTAATTTAGTAAAGTAGGTATTCAAGTAGTTAAGATAAATATAATATAAGATAAATCTTATATTTTTACTATAACTTTTTTCTAAATTTTTTGAATCTAATTACTTGAATCTAATCAATGTAATGAGAAAAAAGAAGCCGTGAATAAAAGCTATTATATTTCTATTATTTTTGTTCGTACATTTTAGCGTGCTTTAGAAAATATAAAGCTATTGATACATT